>JAUKPQ010063727.1:0-24303 GCA_032273045.1 Chloridella minuta | reverse complement strand
AGTTCGCGTTGCCGCTTGCACACTTGCCAAAAGCACTATACACTCCGCGCAACGAGGTTGTAAAGGACCTGCGCATGCTAGATCACTTAATATTTTTTACCCCAGACGTGGACGACGATTCCGCTGATTTTGTGCCGCTTGAAAAAAGTGAGCCATCAGCGGTCGTGGACGCGCAAGTCAAAACGACTGAATGGTTAGAATCCATCGGGGCAGTCACCGAACAAGAAGTCTTAACAGACTTACAAACGCAACAAGTGCAACAAGCGTTTACTAGTGTAGCCACAGGCTCAAATACGGCTATGCAAAATCTCACACAAATTAAAACCCCTGCTGCAGTGCAACATTTAGTTAGCATGTTAACAGCATACGATTGGCAATTCGTAGAACGCGCCCAAGAGCTGCGCGGCTATGCGGTTGCTAAGATACTTGAAGATTGTGAACACCCGACAGCGTCGATCAGATTAAAAGCCCTGCAAATGTTAGGTAAAGTGACCGAAGTCGGGCTGTTCACAGACAAAGTGGAAGTTAAGAAAACGGAGCTATCCGATGCGGAGCTTGAGCTTCGTATTAAAGAAAAGCTAAATAAAATGGCACAGATCGTGGATGTCACTGACGTAACCGAGGTGGAGGAACATGAATCCGTTGATGAGTCAGAATGAAATTCGGGCACTTCAAAAAAATCTACACCTCTACTCTGCAAAAGAGAAGGCGGAGCTGCTTGCTGATCTTGAGGAACGGACGGCTCGTGCGGGTAAGAAAGTCGCCCAGACTTCCATCCTTGGATTCGCAACTGAGGTATATCCGGGCTTTAAAGTTGGCCCGCACCATCGGAAACTTGCACGTATCTTTGAAGATGTTATTGCGGGCAAAAAGAAGAGGGTCATTATCAATATCGCGCCAAGACACGGCAAATCGGAGTTTGCGTCGTATCTGTTCCCGGCGTACTTCCTAGGGCGATTCCCGCAAAAGAAAATTATCATGGGCACCCACACCGCAGGTCTGTCAGAGGACTTTGGTCGTAGGGTTCGAAACTTAATTGACTCAGACGAATATAAAACGATATTTCCTAGCACGACTGTTGCGGACGATCAAAAGGCTGCTGGCAAATGGTCAACCGGAGCTGGCGGTCAATATTATGCTGCTGGTGTTGGTGGCGCTCTTGCTGGTCGTGGTGCCGATTTGTTTGTTATCGATGACCCACACTCTGAGCAGGACGTAAAGTCAAACAGTAGACTCGCCTTCGATACGGCGTGGTCTTGGTTCCAAACGGGTCCACTCCAGCGTCTGATGCCGGGCGGAGCGATCATAGTAGTTATGACGCGGTGGTCGTTGCTCGACCTGACAGGTCGGCTGATGGATTATCAAACACGCAACCCAGATGCGGAGCCGTGGGAGATTGTCGAGTTGCCAGCTATTCTGTTTGAGAACACAGAGAAAGAGAAAAGTCTCTGGCCGGAGCAGTGGCCACTGGAAGCAATGAAGAAAGTCAAAGCGTCGCTCGACCCACGGTATTGGAACGCGCAGTACATGCAGCAGCCGACATCCGAGTCGTCAGCCATCATCTCAAGAAAGAGCTGGCGGTTATGGGATCACGATGATCCGCCCAAGTGCGACTATATTATTCAGTCATGGGATACGGCGTTTGAGGCAAAGACCACCGCCGACTTTTCCGCTTGCACAACGTGGGGCGTGTTCTATAATGAGGAAGAGAACATGAAGCCGCAGGTCATCCTGCTGGATGCGTTCAAAGACCGTATGGACTTCCCGGAGCTAAAGCGTGTCGCCCTCAAACACTATAAAGAGTGGGAACCCGATGCCTTCATTGTGGAGAAAAAGGCGGCTGGTGCGCCCCTCATCCAAGAACTCCGAGCGATGGGAATCCCCGTCCAAGAAACCAACCCTTCCCGTGGTAACGACAAAGTCGTCCGACTAAATGCAGTCTCGGACTTGTTTTCGTCCGGCACGGTATGGGCACCAGACACAAGATGGGCACGTGAAGTGATCGAAGAAATCGCCGCATTTCCTGTTGGCGAACACGACGATTACGTGGATACTACGTCTCAAGCACTGCTACGCTTTAGGCAAGGGGGATTTATTACCCTCGACTCAGATGAACAAGACGATAAATTTAGGCAGTACGGCAGGAAAGCTGCTTACTATTAAGGATAGATAATGGCAACCAATATGGACAAAGGGCTATATCAAGCCCCACAAGGTTTAGAGTCACTCGGCGCTGACGAAGAAGGTATCGAAGTTGAGATCGTTGACCCAGAAGAAGTCAACATAGATGGTCCGGGCTTTGCATTAAGCATAATGAAAGGCGAAGTCGAAGATGACTTTGATGCCAACCTTGCTGAAGAAATGGATGATGGTGCGTTAGCTTCCGTTGCATCTGAACTAAAAGGCGAGATTGATAACGACAAAGGCTCCCGTAAAGAATGGGAGAAAGCCTATGTCGACGGTTTAAAGTTACTTGGTCTGCAGATCGAAGAGCGTACTGAACCGTGGAACGGTGCATGCGGCGTGTTCCATCCAATGTTGACTGAAGCAATTGTTCGCTTCCAAGCCGAGACAATTACTGAGACATTCCCTGCACAGGGTCCTGTGCGTACCAAGATTCTAGGTAAGGAAACACCTGAGATAAAAGAAATCTCATTGAATGTCGAAGATGACATGAACTATGAGTTGACCGAGCGCATGACCGAGTACCGTCATGAACATGAGCGCATGCTCTGGTCGTTGCCTGCAACGGGTTCTGCATTTAAGAAAGTTTACTTTGATCCCAATTTGGGACGACAGGTATCGATGTTCGTGCCTGCCGAAGATGTGCTCCTGCCATACGGTAATACTGATATGGAGACGTGTTATCGCTTAACGCACGTCATGCGCAAGACCAAGAACGAAATTCTGAAACTACAACAAGCAGGTTTCTACCGTGATGTGGAACTGCCTGACCCAACAAGACAGACTGACGATATTCAGAAAGCCAAAGATAAAGAAACAGGTTTTAATGACCTAAACGATGATCGCTACACTTTATATGAAGTGCATGTTGATTTAGATTTAGAAGGCTATGAAGATGTAGATGATGATGGTGAAGAGACAGGCATTGCGCTACCGTACGTCGTAACACTAATAGCGGGCACAGAAACAGTATTATCAGTCCGCAGAAATTGGAGAGAAGATGACCCACTTAAACTCAAACGTGAGTATTTTGTCCACTACCAATACATCCCCGGCTTCGGTGCATACGGTTTCGGACTCTTCCACCTTATTGGTGGGTTCGCCAAAAACGCAACCAGCCTTATGCGACAACTGGTGGATGCAGGAACCTTATCCAATTTACCGGGCGGACTCAAGTCCCGTGGACTTCGTATCAAAGGTGACGATACCCCAATCGCCCCCGGAGAATGGCGTGACGTTGACGTGTCCAGTGGAAACATACGAGACAGCATCCTCCCACTGCCGTACAAAGAACCGTCAACGGTTCTTTATCAACTGCTTGGTAATATAGTTGAAGAAGGTCGTCGCTTTGCTGCGACGGCTGATATGAATGTGTCTGACATGAGTGCGCAAGCACCTGTCGGTACAACACTTGCACTGTTAGAACGTCAACTGAAAGTAATGACGGCAGTACAAGCACGTATCCATTTCTCACTAAAGAAAGAACTCAAGTTAATTAAGAACTTGATTCGTGACTACGCAGACACAGAATACGCATACACACCTGAGTACGGCAGCCGTCGCGCACGTAAGGAAGATTACGACAAGGTCGACATCATTCCTGTCTCTGATCCTAATGCAGCAACCATGTCACAACGCGTGGTGCAGTATCAAGCTGTTATTCAAATGGCGCAGATGGCACCAGACATTTATGACTTACCGCAGTTACATCGCGGCATGTTGGAAGTCTTAGGTATTAAGAACGCAGACAAGCTAATACCGCTTGAAGATGATCTCAAACCATTAGACCCAGTATCAGAGAACATGAACATACTGAAGAGCGAACCTGTTAAGGCGTTCTTGTATCAAGATCATGAGTCACATATTCGCGTACACATGGCCGCAGTTGGCGATCCACAGATTGCACAACTCATGGGACAGAACCCACGCGCACAACAAATTCAATCAGCAATGGCTGCACATATCAGTGAGCACGTAGCTTACGCGTATCGTCAGAAGATTGAACAACAACTCGGTTTCTCATTACCGCCAGAAGATGAGCAATTACCGCCAGAAGTTGAGACAGCATTGTCAACAATGATGGCGCAAGCTGCACAACAAGTTCTACAGCAAAGCCAAGGCGAAGCTGCACAGCAACAAGCACAGCAACAAATGCAAGACCCATTGGTTCAAATGCAGATGCAAGAACTCCAACTCAAGCAGCAAGAATTACAGCTCAAAGAGAAGAAGTTGCAAGTCGATGCGGCAACCAAAGCAGACGAACTCGAACTTCGCAAAGAAGAAGTCAAAGGTCGCTTGCAATTAGATTCAATGAAAGTCGGCGCAAAGATTCAAGACGACAAAACCAAATTGGCTGCACAACAGTCAGCAGAAGGCGTACGCATGGGTATCGATATTGCCAAAGCCAAAGCGCAAGAAGATATGCAACGTAGACAAGCAGCACTGCAACACATACAACATGTGCATAAGCACAGCACTAAACCACCAACGGAGAAAAAACCTAAATGATGGACAACTTCGCAAGCGTACTGCGCGACAAGTTACGCAAAGAAATGAACGAACATGCAGATGACTTAGCTAACGGCATCTGCAACGATTACGCGTCTTACCAAAAACTCTGCGGGATTATTCAAGGTCTTGCCTTAGCAGAGCGACACTTACTAGACCTTGTTGATGCACAAAAGAAAGATGAGGATGAAGATGAGCGACCTGCTCTTACCACCGGGAGTAACAATGCCCGAGCCAATTCAGCAAATAGACGAACCCAGCGAACAAGTCCCTATTGAGGAACGTGGACGCATGCTTCCTAAACCTACGGGCTGGAAGATATTGTGTGGCGTACCGGATGTATCAGATAAGTTTGATAACTCCAGTATCGTAAAAGCTGAATCGCTAATGAAAGCAGAAGAACACGGCACTACTGTGTTGTTTGTGCTGGACGTTGGCCCTGAAGCATACGCAGACAAAGAGAAATATCCGTCAGGTGCTTGGTGTAAACCGGGTGACTTCGTATTAGTTCGTACATATTCTGGTACGCGTTTCAAAATCTACGGCAAAGAATTCCGTCTGTTAAACGACGATCAGATCGATGCCGTTGTTGATGACCCACGCGGTATAACCCGTGCTTTTTAAGGAGTAGATATGCCACCAAATGATGAGTATAAGTTTCCTGATGAAATGGAAACTAACAACGCAGCAGAGCTAGAGGACAATTCCGTCGAAGCTGCTGGCGATGACGTGGAAGTCGAGATTGTCGACGACACCCCCGCCAAAGACCGGAATCGTAAACCGTTAGACAAAGAGGTTGACGACCCGACCGACGACGAAATTGAAGGCTATTCCGACAAAGTACAGGCTCGGATCAAAGAACTGACTCATGCCCGTCATGACGAGCGCCGCCGCAAAGAAGAATTGATGCGCGAACGTCAGGAGCTAGAGAAGGTTGCGCGTTATCTGGCTGAAGAGAATAAAAAACTCAAGCAGACAGTTAATACAGGACAAGAAGCGTTTATCAGTACGGCTACGCGTGAGGCTGAAGCACAGCTTGAAGCAGCACGTCGTAAGTACAAAGATGCGCAG
The DNA here is from genome assembly GCA_032273045.1 of Chloridella minuta. Taxonomy (NCBI): domain Eukaryota; class Xanthophyceae; order Mischococcales; family Pleurochloridaceae; genus Chloridella; species Chloridella minuta. The sequence goes on along the minus strand of JAUKPQ010063727.1, from coordinate 18,540 downwards.
GAGTCGTTTGACACCGATGCAATTATTGCCGCCTCAGAAGAATTTACTGAAGCTAAGATGCGCCTGCTTCAGGTAAAAAATTATCGACCCACCCCTTTACAAGAAGAAGAGAATGAGGTACAACTACCGCAATCTCAACCTCAACAGGTTCAACCGGACGAGAAGTCCTTGCGCTGGCAAGCTAAAAACCAGTGGTACGGTCAACCGGGGTTCGAAGAATATACCAGCTACGCACTAGGGCTGCACCACAAGCTAGTCAACTCGGGCACCGACCCGCGCAGTGACGAATACTTCGCTCGAATTGATGAGCGCATGAAATCGACGTTCCCCGAATTGTTTGGCGGAAACGACGCGACTAAGTCAGATACTGAAACTCCAGTAGCTAAGAAGCCTGCTGCCGTGGTTGCGCCTGCGTCTCGTTCTACAGGTAAGCAAAAAATACAGCTTACCCCTAGTCAATATGCAATCGCAAAGAAATTTGGATTGACCCCACAACAGTATGCTAATGAAGTAGCTAAACAGGAGAGAAGAAATGGCTAATCGTGAACCACGTGATATACAAACACGCGAAAAAACCGCTAGGTACGACTACAAACCCGCATCGAGCTTACCTGATCCTTCACCGGAACCGGGCTATAAGTTTAGATGGATTGCTACCCATATCAATGGTCAGCCAATCCCTCAGAACGTAGCAAGAGCAATGAGGGAGCATTGGGTTCCTGTGAAAGCAGTAGATCACCCAGAGCTAATGTTGGAAGGTACCAAGGACGGGAATGTTGAAATTGGTGGACTTATGCTGTGCAAAGCCCCTGATGAAGCCGTAGAGTCACGCACCGCGTACTACGCTAATCAAGCCGAGCGCCAAATGGAGTCTGTTGATAACAGTCTAATGCGCCAAAGTGATGCTCGTATGCCACTTTTTAAGGAAAGTTCGTCCGAGACTAAGTTTGGCAAAGGTTCGAAGTAAATTTTTTGGAGTTAATCATGGCTTATCCAACTGTAAGCGCCCCTTATGGGCTACAGCCGGTAAACTTGATTGGTGGTCAGGTATTTGCGGGTGCTACTCGCCAATTACCTATCCAGTACGGATACGCTACCAGCATTTTTTACGGCGATTTTGTTTCATTGAACCGTGGCTTTATTACTCGCACAGCGATTAGTACTGCTTCGTTCACATCAACTGCTCTGCCAGTTGGTATTTTCGTTGGTTGCACTTACACCAACCCAATCACCAAGCAAAAAACCTTCAGCCAATTCTGGCCTACAGGCACTTTAGCTGGTGACGCAATGGCTATCGTTACCGATGATCCTGACACAGCTTTCAAAGCTGCTGCAGTAACTTCTGGTACAACCATCGGCTCCGTTGCTTCTGCAATGGTCGGCCAAAATGTTGGTTACGTAGACAATGGCGGCAACCTGAACACAGGTAATTCGTTGAACGCAGTTTTGGTTCCAACCGTTACCCCACCAGCAGGTCCAGCTACTACTGCTACTCTGCCTTTACGTGTTGTTGGTGTTGTTCCTGATACGGCTGTAACCCAGTCTTACACAGGTTCTTCAACCACACAAACTATTACCTTGACTACACCATTGGCTTCAACCTCAGCAATCGTTGTTGGTTCTGAAGTTGGCTACATTGCTTCAAATGGTCAGTATGTAGGTACTGGTTCTTATGTTAACTCGGTAACTAACGTGACTACTGTTGTGATGAACAACACGATCGCTGTTCCGGGTTCAGTCGTTGCTATTCCTTCTGGTTCAACCATTGTGTTTACACAATACCCTGAAGTTTTAGTTAAGTTTAACCAAGCACAGCACGAGTATTACAGTGCTACAGCGATGGCTTAAGGAGCTGAATCATGGCTATTTCACGCGCACAACTATTGAAAGAGCTGCTCCCGGGCTTGAACGCACTGTTCGGTCTGGAGTATGCACGTTACGGCGAAGAGCACAAGGAAATCTACGAAACCGAACACTCAGAGCGTTCGTTCGAAGAAGAAACCAAGCTTTCCGGCTTCTCAGCAGCACCTGTTAAGAATGAAGGTTCTGCAATGCGTTACGACAACGCACAAGAAGCATGGACTGCTCGCTTTAACCACGAAACTATCGCTTTGGGCTTCTCCCTCACCGAAGAAGCAATCGAAGATAACTTGTATGACTCGTTATCAGCTCGTTACACCAAAGGCTTGGCTCGCGCTATGGCGTACACCAAGCAAGTTAAAGCTGCTGCTCCTTTGAACAACGGCTTCACTGGCGGTCAATACGCTGGTGGTGACGGCGTTGCGTTGTTCTCAACACAACATCCGTTGATCTCTGGTGGCTACAACAGCAACACATTCACAACTCAGGCAGACCTGAACGAAACTTCGTTGGAAAACGCAGTTATTCAAATCGCTGGCTGGACTGATGAACGTGGTCTGTTGATTGCTGCTCGTCCTAAGAAATTGATTGTTCCTTCCTCACTGCAGTTCGTTGCAACTCGTTTGCTCGAAACTTCATTGCGTGTTGGTACAACCGATAACGACATCAACGCAATCAAGAACAACGGTTCGATCCCTGAAGGCTGGGTAATCAACCACTTCTTGACAGACACGAATGCTTGGTTCTTAACAACCGACGTACCTAACGGTATGAAGCACTTTATCCGTACTGAAATGACTACTGGTATGGACGGTGACTTCGATACTGGTAACGTACGTTACAAGGCTCGTGAGCGTTATTCTTTCGGCTTCTCAGACCCACTGGGTATGTTTGGTTCGCAAGGCAGCGCGATCTAAGAAAAAAGGGGGCTTCGGCCCCCTTTTGTGGTATAACATCATTGTTCCGGGAATCCGGTATATCAAACAGCCCCGGCTGATAACATGCAAATTGATATACTTAACTCGCATGTGAGGAAAATTCATCATGGGTTTCGCATCTCATCTTGGCCCTTGGCTATTGGGCACAGTTAAAAGCACAACAGGTACCACTTCTGGCACCGTTCGTAATATGGGCGCAACTGTTGTTGCCCAAACAATCCCTGTAACTTACAACACATTTGCTAGCTTGACAGGCACTTTGGGTGCTATTCCTGCTGGCTCGTTGATTACTGGCGTTCAAATCATTACTTCCACAGTGTTTAGCTCGGCTACCACTTTGAAGATCACTATTGCTGGCACAGACGTAAACACAGCTTCGACGATTACAAGCGTTGGTGTTACTGACGTTTCGATTGCTTCGACTTTTGCTTCTTTAGCAGCTAACGTTGGCTCAACCGACGCATTGATTACATACACTGCTACTGGTACTGCATTAACTACTGGTGTGGCTACTGTTGTAATTACCTACGTTGTTCGTGGCTCTGATGGCGGCGCTATCCCTACTTCGTTACAAAACTAATTAGGGGGGCATCATGACGATGCAATATGACGTTAAAGCAGCACATATTACGGGCGTAGCGGGTACGTTGTACGCAGGGCCAACTCGTCTAAAAGGACTTGTTTTTCTTGGCGATGCTACAGCGGGCGATATAGAATTTAGAGACGGTGGGGTCAACGGTCCTACACGTCTCCAGTTTAATATTCCTGCTAATAGTAATAACGTCGTGGACGTTATTATCCCCGGTGAAGGTATTAAATTTAATACCAGCATCTACGTTGTAATGCCTAGTGCAGGCGGCTCAAGTGTGACGATATTCTATGGCTAAGTCTCCGGCATGGCAGCGCAAAGAGGGCAAGAATCCCAATGGCGGCTTGAACGCCAAAGGGAGAGCCTCTGCCAAAGCGCAAGGAATGAACTTAAAAGCTCCCCAGCCGGAAGGCGGAAGTCGCAAAAAGTCGTTCTGCGCCCGTATGTCAGGGATGAAAAAGAAATTAACGTCGGCGAAAACGGCAAATGACCCGAACAGCCGAATCAATAAATCTTTACGAGCATGGAAGTGTTGAAATGGACCAGTACGTTTGGAGTTTAGTGCTTTCGTTGGTTTCAGGGCTAATCCTGTTATGGGTTGGGTCTGTTAACGCGGAAACAAAACGTCTCTCGATTCTTTTAAGCAAAACACGCGAAGAGAATGCGGAAAAATACGTGACGAGAAACGACGTTCACAATGATATGAACCGAGTTATCGCACGTCTCGACCGCTTAGATGAGAAGCTCGATGCTTTTATGAAGGAGCAGCGTAGTGCCCTCAGTTAGTAAAAAGCAGCACAATTTAATGGCGGCGGTTGCCCACGACCCTGCCTTTGCCAAGAAAGTCGGCATCAAGCAGTCTGTGGGCAAGGAGTTCGCATCTGCGGACAAGGGTAAAAAATTTAAAAGAGGTGGTGACGTGGCAAATACTTCTCGCATGAATAGACTCGAAGAACTGGGTCGTGTTGACTCTGAAAAAGCTTCAACTTCAAAAGGAAAGAAGAATCTTATGGCTGAAAAAAAACGTATCGTTGGCGAAATGAAATTTGCTAAAGGCGGCGCTGTTGGTAACTTCAACACAGGCTCAATGGGCAAAGTTCGTACAGCAGCTCCTAGCCGTGATGGTATTGCTTCTAAAGGCAAAACCAAAGGCACCCAGATCGTTATGAAGTCGTCCCCCGGCACGATGCGCGGTGGTAGCAGAGGCAAGTAATGATGGCCTCTCGCGGTATGGGTGCGATTCGCCCTTCCAAAATGCCTACGGGGGTCAAAAAACCCCGTAGGGATAACACCGACTTTACGCAGTTTAAAAACGGCGGTGAGGTGTGGGATAAACCGCGTCCTAAAGATTTAGGCAAATCAAAAAAGTTAAGCCCTGCTAAGAAATCGGCAGCTAAGGCTGCGGCGAAAGCTGCGGGTAGACCTTACCCTAACTTGATCGACAACATGAGAATGGCTAAGAAATGAGCACATCAGGAATAGCATCATTCAATCTTGATCTTAACGACATAACCGAAGAGGCGTATGAGCGTTGTGGGTCTGAGATGCGTAGCGGCTATCAGTTAAAGACTGCGCGCCGTTCGTTGAATTTGCTATTTGCTGATTGGGCTAATCGTGGTGTGAACATGTGGACGTTCGAACAGAACGCCATCATTCTGACACAGGGGCAACCAACTTATGCACTTCCTGACGATACTGTTGATGTACTCGATCATGTTATTCGTACTAATGCCAACAGCGCTAGTAACCAATCCGACCTTACTATAACGCGGATCAGCGTATCTACATACGCAACGATTCCAAACAAGTTAACGCAAGGTCGTCCAATTCAAGCATGGTTCCAGCGTTTAACAGCAAACTCGGCACTAAGTGCGGCGACATTAGTTGGTGGATTGTCTGCAACAGCGACATCGATCCCCGTGTCCACACTGGCAGGTTTTGCTAATGCAGGCTTTATTACTCTTGGTTCTGAGCTAATTGCGTATAACGAAGTACAGCCTGCTGCTGGCTCAAGTCCTGCACTGCTATTGAACTGCAATCGTGGACAAGATGGCACAACGGCTGCTACGCATTTTGGCGGCATACCAATAACAATTAACCAAAAGCAAAGCGTGACTGTCTGGCCTACGCCTGACTCCGCTAACACTTACCAATTGGTTTACTGGCGCATGCGCCGTGTACAAGACGCGGGTACTGGTGGTACTAAGACAATGGATATTCCGTTTAGATTCTTGCCCTGTTTAGTGGCGGGTCTTGCGTATTACTTGTCGTTAAAAGTCCCAGAGGCCGCATCTCGCATTGACATGTTGAAAGCTGCGTATGACGAAGCGTGGCAGACAGCGGCTTATGAAGATCAAGACAGGGCAGCCGTACGATTTGTGCCTCGTCAGATGTTCATAGGGGGCGGTGCGTAATGGGTAATGCGTTCTCGTCCGGCAAGAATGCGATTGCCGAATGCGATCGCTGTGGGTTTAGATATAAGCTGACCCAGTTAAAGAAGGAAGTTATTAAGACCAAGACGTATAACTTATTGGTCTGCCCTTCTTGCTGGGACCCAGATCAGCCGCAGTTGTCGTTGGGTATGTATCCGGTGGATGATCCGCAAGCTGTACGCGATCCTCGCCCTGATTTGAGTTATTACCAATCTGGTTATACAGGCTTGCAGATAACAGATGTGAATGGTACAAGTATTGATGCAAACGGTTATCCTGCAGGCGGTAGCCGAGTATTTCAGTGGGGCTGGTACCCCATAGGCGGAGCAAGCTCATTTGATGAGGTGTTGACCCCGAATTATCTGGTGTCAGCGAGCGAAGTAGGAACCGTGACAATCACGACGACATAGGAGTTTAAAATGGCTAAACATGATGACGCAGCAAAAGACAGACCGATGATTAAAAAAATCGCCGATGTCGAAGCTCGCAAAGAAGTTAAGAAGCACGAAAAGAAAATGCACAAGACAAAGAAAATGTGCGGTGGTGGCATGGCTAAAGGCGGTGTGACTACTGACTCTATGAAGAGCATGGGTCGTAACTTAGCTCGCGCAGCTAACCAGAAATCGGGCTAATCATGGCTAAGTTTTCTAAGAAGGTTGGCGGTAAAGAAATTGGCGATGCCAAGACATACGCTAAACCACACACAATGAGTGGAGGTTCTGTGGACACTAAAGACTGTATCAGTATCAAAACTGACCCAAACACTTTGGCTGCTAAAGATATGAAGCCGGGTCAGCCAACTTATCGTGTAAGCGCGGGCAATCCAAATCGCGCAGACGAAAAGAAAACAGGTATTAAAATGCGCGGCACAGGTGCAGCTACTAAAGGCACAATGTCACGTGGACCGATGGGCTAAGGAGTAATCCGTGAACTACGCACAATTGTACGTTGCGATACAAAGTTACGTTCAGAACTACGGCGATGACTTTAACAGCAATATCCCCACGTTCGTGCGGGAGGCGGAACGTCGCATCTACAATTCTGTGCAGCTTGCTTACTTACGTAAAAGCTTGATCGGTCGCCTGACTCCGGGCGGACAGTACCTAACTACGCCAGACGACTTTCTTTCTACGTACTCACTTGCCCTAATCAAACCTGATGGCAGCTACGAGTATCTGTTAGATAAAGACGTTAACTTTTTACGGTCAGGCTATCCTGATCCAACAGAAGTAGGCGAACCAAAATACTACGCGCTGTTCGGTCCTGTTGTTGCCAGCGGTGAATTAACCAATGGTTTGGCGTACATGTTTGCGCCAACACCGGACTTAAATTACCAACTTGAAGTCCATTATTACTATTACCCAGCATCAATCGTATCCGGCGTAATTACGTATGCAGGTATTAACAATAGCGGTAATAACTACAACAACGGCGTTTACTACAATGTGGCTTTAACAGGCGGCTCAGGAGCTTCAGCCACTGCTACAGTTGTAGTCACAAACGGCGGCGTTACTTCTCTAACACTAGAGAACGGTGGTTCGCTTTATGTTGTTGGGGATGTGGTATCCCAAAACGATGTTCGTTTGGGTGGCGGTGTAGGTTTTACTGCCACGGTGCAAACTATAAATAATTCCACCGGAACTTCGTGGTTAGGCGACAATTACGAGCAGGTACTTTTGTACGCATGCTTGGTTGAAGCATACGGATTCATGAAGGGTGAGCAAGACGTAATGGCTTTCTACCAGCAGAAATATGATGAAGGCATCAAACAGTTGAAACGTCTGGGCGATGGCTTAGAACGTGGCGACGCGTACCGCGACGGTCAATATAAAATGAAAGTGACTTCGTAATGGCGTTGCAGCAAACATTGACGACAAGTTTTAAACAGCAGATGTTAGTGGCAGGACAAGACCTGTCCACCGATGCGCTGTATATGGCGTTGTACGACGGGTTCGCTACATTGGGACCAAACACAACGGCATACGATTCAACTAATGAGATTGTTGGCACGGGCTACACGGCTGGCGGTCAACTAATTACTGGCGTGACTATTGGCACGTCGGCAGACGGTGTTGTATATGTGAACTTCGATAATGTAGTATGGGACCCGGCAACATTTACGGCTCGTGGAGCACTCATATACAACACAACACGGAGCAATGCTTCTGTGGCTGTACTGGATTTCGGTTCAGACAAAACTTGCAGTACTACTTTTACCGTTACGATGCCTGTTAACTCAGCATCAACGGCTTTACTTCGTTTTTCTTAAGGAGCAATCATGCCTATCGCAAAATCAACGATGGCCGAATCAATCCAAGCTGGCGTGGGCAAGACTGCGCAAGATCAGGAAAAAGGCGGCTTTGGTGGTGTATTTACAGTAACCTGCTTTGATGCCAATGGCAATCTGAAGTGGGAAGAAGCGTTCCACAACTTAGTGGTTAACGTTGGCTTACAAGACTTAAACACTAAATACTTTACTGCTTCTGGTTACACACCAGTTTGGTATCTCGGTTTAGTGGACGGCGGTTCAACCCCAACCTACGCAGCAGGCGACACACTTGCATCACACGCAGGCTGGACAGAGTTGGCAGCAGGTACCGTTTATTCTGGTTCTAGAAAATCTGTAACGTTTGGTACAGCTACCACTGCTGACCCTTCCGTTATTACTAACAGCGCATCTCCTTCAGTATTTAACATTCTTGCTTCTGCTACCGTTGCTGGCGCATTTTTAACTAGCGCATCTTCAGGTACATCAGGCGTTTTGTTCTCTGAAGGTAACTTCACTGGTGGTAACAAGATTGTTGCTAACGGCGACACCGTTAACGTTACCTATACATTCAACGCTGACGCGGTTTAATGGAGAGATCAAATGGCTACTAAATTTAAAAAAGGCGACTTAGTTGTCGTAAACAATGTTTTACCAAACGGCCCTGTGCAAGCACTTGCTATGGATGAAGATGGCACGGTTCGCTATCTTCTTACATGGGAAGATGTTGACGGTGTAGAACAAACTCGTTGGTTTAACGAAGATGTTTTAGTCGCTGGCTAAAAGGTAAATGGTGAATGTACGGATTCTCCGCCTATTCTCAGGTAGCCTACTCGACACTACCGAGTTCGGGCGGAGGATCAACATTCTTCGTAAACGTAAGTGAGTCAATTACTGTCTTAGATGCTTCAGATCAAGACACTATTGTAGGTTTATCAGTAAGTGAAACAGCTCGCGGTTCTAACACACAAACCGCTAGAGTTGATTTTGCGACAAACATAAATCAATCAATACAAGTATCGAACACGCAGAATTCGACTTGTAACTTCTTAGTAAATGTCAGCAACACCATACAGGCTTCAAACACGCAGACAATTTCTGCAGTGTTCCGTGTAACGCAAAGCGAGACGGGGCAGTTCTCTTCTACACAAGCACAAGTAACGCAGACATCTGCAGCAGTTTCTGAAACCGTACGCGCAAGCAACGCGCAAACAGTAACGGTCGACTTTGCCGTAGCAGTAAGTGCTACAGCAGCATTTTCAAATACACAAACAACTACTGCAGATTTTGCGGTTGCCGTTGATGAGTCGGCAACGTTTGCAGATGTTTACTTAAGCGGGGATTCTTGGTTCTTAAATCAAGACGAGTCAGTAAACTGCAGCGCAACGCAAACAAATATAGTTGTACTACTTAACTATGTTTCGGAATCGATAGCGGTTAGTGCCGCAGTAACAAACATAGTTAATTTGTTGGTGGATGTAACAGAAGAAGTGCAGTTTGCTGCTGAGTTTGACTCTATTTTACAAAACTCACAGCAGATTAGTGAGGCTATAAATGTTAGCGGTACAAGTACAGCTATTGCCGTACTGCCTGCAGACATAAGTGAGACAGTACAAACATCTGCTACACAAACAAGCATTGTTGTATTCACTTCCGCAGTTGACGAAACGGTACAGACCAGCGCTGAACAAACAGCAGTTGTTACGTTTGCCACAGACATAAGTGAAACTGTACAGGTAAACGCCTCACAGTCGCCGCAGTTAAACTTGTTGTTTGATATATCAGAGGCTATACAGGTTTCTGCTACACAAACAGCGGCGGGCGTTTATCCGGGCAGTATTACGGAAAGCATACAAACAGATGCTTCACAGGAAGCTATTGTTGTATTTGTGTCTAACATTTCTGAATCTATACAAGCCAGCGCAGAACAAACCACAGTTGTTACGTTTGTTACAACCATAAGCGAGTCTGTACGTGGATCAGATACACAAAGCATAATCGTTAATCTGCTATTTGATATATCGGAAGCTATACAAGTTTCTGATTCACAAACAGCCGTAGGCGTGTATCCGGGCAGCATTGATGAAGCTGTACAAGTTTCTGATTCACAAACGGCTCTCGGTGTTTATCCGGGCAGCATTTCTGAATCGATACAGACTTCTGCGTCACAAACAACGATAGTCACGTTTGCAACAGACATAAGTGAAACTGTACGCGTATCAAATACGCAAAGCATTATTGTTAGTTTAGTATTTGAAGTTTCAGAGACGGTAGGATGTTCTTCAACAACTAACGGAATCTTTACGTATCGCGTACGTGTGAATGAGACTGCGCAGTTGTCTTTTGCACAGTCTTGCGCCGTTAACTTTGTATCCTCTGTTAGCGAAAGCGTACAATTAAGTGCCACAAGCAATACTGCGTCTATATTCCCAGTAGCCGTATCTGAGACAGTGCGGTGTAGCGCAGCGCAAGCAGTAGAGCGTATTGTTACAACCGCCATCATACAGATCATGCTGTGTGAAGATTTAACGGAAACCGACTACGCGCTTAACTTCTTTATCGAAGAACAGTTGCAGGCAGCCGGAGCTTCCGCAGGCTTGGTAGACTACTATGCAAGCCTTGACGATTCTATAAATGCGCTAGCGCAATTTACGTTATCTTCAAATCTGTTTGTTAACATACTGGACGGCATAACAGGCTCTACTACTGCTTTTGCAGCAGGGCTGTGGGGACCAACTGGTACTACACCAAGCGGAGACTGGGGCGACCCTGAAGGAGGCGGTACAACACCTTCGGGCGGTTGGGGCACATTAGGTACAGGCACTACGCCAAGTGGCGGGTGGGTACCAATCGATACAGTACCAAACTAGGATAGGTGAACTATGGCGTTAATTACAGCAGATCGCGTAAGAGGGACAGTCAATGCTCCGGGAACTACTGCGAATATCACAGTAACCAGTGTTACGGGGTACGATAATTTTTCAGCGGTGCTCGCCACAAGCGATACGTGTTATTACACTATTGCAGACCAAACAGGCGCTAACTGGGAAATAGGTATTGGAACCGCTACTGGCGTAACCAATCAAATAACACGTACTACGGTGCTCGATAATAGCGCGGGCACAACTGCGTTGATTAACTTTTCAACTGGCGTACAGGACGTGTTTTTAACATACCCCGCAACTCGCGCAGTACATCAAGCAAGACAGCTTGTATATCAAACCGTATTTAATCTGTAAGAGGCAAACATGGCAAATCCAAATCTAGTAAACGTGGGTACCATTCGTGGGCAGACTGCGTACGTTATCCCTGCTACAACTTCGGTTTCTGTTGCATGGACATACGACGGTACGACAGCGTTGACAGGCTTAAAACCTGCAACAAACTCTGTTAATAAAGTTAACTCCATCATGGTTTCAAACGTTACAGCAAGTGCTGCGACAATCTCTGTTGCCGTATCAAACAACGGCACGTATGCCTCTGGTACTGCTTACTACATTGCTTACCAGATCAGTGTGCCAGCAGGTGCAACACTTGTGGTTGTCGATAAAACGTCCGCGTTCTACATAACAGAGAATCAATCGTTAGGCGTTATTGTTGGCACTGCAAGTGCATTACACATTGTTGCTTCTTTTGATGTCTTAACCTAATAGGTGGTTAGATGGCCTTAAGGCAGATAGGCGGGTTTAACGCCCCTTCAACTGATCCGTTAGCGGCTAACTTTGTTACCGGCGGCACTATTGCGCAGACTAACGGGATATTTTCTCTTGCGTCTGCAGGGCAGTCACTTGCTGCTGGGGAGTGGGTAGGCGGTGCCGCGTTTACTGAAACTGTTTTGCAGTTACAAGCAGATAATGCAATCAGTGGTACTTTTAATGGTACTGTTTTAGACACCAGTGCAACGGCTATTGCTTGCACGATAAACCAAAACACCGCCACTAATAAGTTTCAACAAAACGCCATTAGCCCGTTTAGTGCTGAAGGCTATTCAATGTACTTTCAAGGTACAGCAAATGTTACATATAGTAGTATTGGTTTAACGATAGGGGCGACTACAACTTTTACAATCGAAGGTTGGGTTTACTTGTATCAATACCCTTCCACCAATGCGTATTACTCACTGCTAAAAAATACAGCAGCAACAGTAAGCAGATATTGGGAAGCAGGGGTAAATAGCAGCGGTAAAGCCACATTTTATTGGAACGATGGCGCAGATAAATCCGCTATTGCGCAGGCAGTTATACCATTAAATCAATGGGTGTTTTTACAGTTTAGGTCAACTGCTGGCGTACTTAGTATAGGCGTTAATGGGCGGGCAGAGACTTTATCAGGTACTACTACACTAACCGCCCCTTCTACTGTTGGTATATATTCCACAGGGTCGGACATAAGCACATCAGCAAACTACAGTGCGTTTAATGTACGCATGTCTAACGTTGTCCGTGTTTATACATTGCCGACAGAGCCACTTACTACCGACGGCAACACTACATTGATGGTACTGTCTACAGGCATACTACGAGACTATTCCGCTACAAACGCCACACTTACACAAGACGCAACACTGCCTTACTGTGCTCCGTTTACACCGTTTAGTTGTGGCTATTCAATGTTTGATACAGGTAGCTTTTATCATAGTGGCGGCGCGTCTATAAGCGCAGCGGATAATGCAGCTATTGATATGAGCGCATCTGATTTTACAATTGAGATGTTTGTGTTTCCGTTTACAACAATGACAGGTGGGTTGTTAGGTAAACGCGCAACAACAGCGCAGTTTGCAGGTATAAACATGGTAGCTACATCTAATGCTGTTACCGCGACATCAACTGTTAACGGCACATCATACGGCGTATCCATAACATCTGCAGCAGGCGCCATAAGAGTTTTAGCGTGGAATCATATTGCGTTTGTGCGAAGCGGCACTACGTGGACGCTATATATTAACGGAGCCTCAACAGGTACCCCAGTAACATTAGCAGGTACGATTCCTGACTCCGCGTCAGCAATGACTATTGGTTCAAGTAACGTAGCTAACTCTGACTACATAACTGCGTGTTTAATTTCAAATGTACGCGCTATTAAAGGAACTGCTATAGCGTATAGCACTCCGGCGTCTATCCCTACTGACCCTTTATCAGCAGTTGCCAATACAACGTTTTTGTTACGTGGCGGTATTGTTGGGCAGCGTGGTGGTTTAATGAATTCTGCGCAGGGCATGGCCCTCACCGCGTTAGGCACAACATTCCCAACAACAAGCATCACCAACACGACTTTTAAATATGGTACAGGTTCCGCTAATTTAATAGGAACATCATCCCTTTGGGGCACTACCCCCACTGCACAGATGGATTCGCTACGTTTTAATACTGGTGAATTTACAATTGAAGCGTGGGTGTATTTAAAAACACCGAACACCGCATGCGGTTTAGTGGCGTACGGCTCGTCCACCATTTTAGGTTGGAGTTTAGCTGTAAACGCTTTGAACCAATTTACTTTTACATATAACGCTACAACAATAACTGCTGCATCACAACCAATTCGCCTTAATACATTCACACACGTTGCCGTTGTACGAACTTCAGTAGGACCGTGTGGGATTTCAATATATGTAAACGGGTATTTATCATACGTAACAAACGCAGCAATCTCTAATTTTGATAGCCCAAGTACAACTGGTGTTTACATTGGTGCAGAGCGAGATAATACAGTTTTTGCTAGTGCGTTTGTTGAGGATGTCCGCATTTCAAAAACTGCGCGTTACAGAAGAACATTTACTCCACCGCCCATTGGTTTTACAAGGCAATAACTATGTCAAAACGTTATATTGGTAATGTGTACACGTTAGGGGATCAGCCCGGATGGTCTGCTATGTTTCCCGGAGTCGTAGGTACGTACATTGAAGCGCCTTGGTCAGCAGGTAACTACACAATTGGTACTCAAGATTTTTGTCTTGAAGCATGGATATTCCCACAAACAGTCTCCACCACTGTTGGAATAATATCTAACTTCACCACAGTCGCTGCAGGGCAATTTTCACTTCGCCGTACTACTGCTAATAGGCTAGAATTTTTTTATAACACCCTTAATTTTGGTGTAAGTACTACTACAGCTTCAACAACATTTATACGCCCCGGCGTATGGAACCACGTATGCGTACAACAGAGTAGCATTGACCTTTATCTATATGTAAACGGGGTATTAGATGGAACGTTGGCGAGTTTTTCAGGCGGGTATACTGGTGAGGCTTCCGCAATACCTATTCGTGTTGGTGTCGATTCCAATATAACTAACCCATTTGTCGGGTACATATCTAATGCGCGGTTGGTTATAGGGACTACTGTTTATAACGTTGCTGGGTTTAATCCACCTATGCAATTGCCGCAGTTTAGCTCAACACCTTCCGCACGTATTCTTACTTGTTGCGGGCCGTTAATTGATGACTATTCAAATGGTAACGCAACCTTATCAGTGCCGTTTACTGCTTCGCCAGTAGGTAACACAACTACTGTTCGTCCTTCTGAGTTTTCTCCTTATGGCGGTACGGCACCATATAACACCAGCGGCTCACGCAGTCACACAGACTCGCTTGGAGTTTTAACTTTGCAAGACGTGGCAGCTACACGAGTGCAACGTGATTTACCATATAACGACCCACTAGTTAGTAATCAGCTCTGTAATACAACAGCGTTAGTCCGTGCAAATACTACTACCGTTACAGATAATCAAACTTTTATTGATTCTGCTTTGGGGGCAACAATTACCCCTGCGGGGCAAGTAGCACAGGGGTCGTTTAGCCCTTACGACTTTATTGATAGGAACACTGGATATTCTACATATCTAAATAGTGGTGATTACTTATCACTTACAAGTGTTACCGCTGCGGGTACAGGTAACTTTACCTACGAGATGTTTATTAAATTAGATTCAAACGCAGAAAATCCATCGACGTTAATGAACACCCGTACGGGGGATACAGCAGACGGATTTGACTTTTACATTTATAGTAACGGCCAACTCTCAATGAGTTACACAGGGTCAGAGTTTTTCTTATCAACTAATGGTGGTTGGATTAACACAAACCAGTGGTACCACATTGCGGTTGTTGCTGTTGGCACTACGTTTAGCGTTTATGTAAATGGGTTCATTGTTGCGCCGTCACCATTTGTTTTAGCATCACGCACATTTACTTCAACAGTGTTGCAGATTGGCACACGTATTCTGGGTCCGGGTTTTAGAGGGTACATAAGTAACTTCCGTTATAGCACCACTGCGCTTTACTCAGGCACAGCATTTACACCCCCTACAGCACCGTTAACAGCTACTGCAGGTGTAACACGTGTATTAACTTGTCAGAGCAGTGTAGTAAAGAATAACAGTGATGTTGCAGCAGTAGTAATGTCTGTATCGGGATCGGGGGGAAGATATACTAACCAGCGCCCAGTTAACCCATCTAATACATCTACATACCCTTTCCCAATAGAAGCAGGGCGTAATGGCGGTTCAGTAATGCTTGACGGTACGGGTGACTACCTTACTACACCATCAAGCACTGACTATGCTGTGGGCACTGGCGATTTCTGTTTAGAGTGTAGTTTCTATTACACAGGCGCAACGGGGGTTAATAAACAAATTATCGGCACTACCGACACACGTTGGGCGCTTGTTGTAAACACTACTAATCAAGTCACAACTTCGGATGGCAGTACTAAAACTATCGGCACCCTAATACAAGGTGGTTGGTATCACGTTGTGATTACTGTTGTTGGTGGCGTATATAGAACCTTTTTTAACGGCGTGTTAACAACAACCGGAGCAAATGCGTATACCAGTACAGCTACACGTCAGTTTTGGATTGGTGTATCTAATACAGTAACGTTACCTTTCACAGGCTTTATTACAGGCGTTCGTTTCGTGCAAGGCGGTATTCCAACTGCGTATTCAACAGCAAGCACCACTATTAACGCAGTAATCTTTACACCACCACAAGTGCCATTGACTGCAAGTGATCCTTTAACAGCAGGGGCAGTTAAGTTACTGTTAAACATGAGTAACTACGCCATACGAGATGATCGTGGGTTTAGTAACCTAGTAACAGTAAAAACAGGCATGTCAAGCACAGCAGTTACGTATAACGGCTATCCGTCTATGTATTTTGACGGCACGACTACAGGGTATATGCAAAGTGTGATGTCACCAAACTTCTCACTTGGTAACGGAGATTTTTGTTTAGACTTTACGTTTTACCCAACTAATTTAGGCGTTATTAACTATCTGTTTGATATTTATAACGGCAACCAAGCGGGGCGCATGCTTCTTCGTACAGACACATTAGGAAATTTAATCGCGGGTGGCACAGGCGGTACAGCGTTTATTACAACCACGCTTTTTCCTTTAGTTGTAAATAAGTGGCATCACATCGCGGTTATACGAAATAACAGCACTATGAGTATATTTATAAACGGGGTAATGGCGCTAGTTTCAGCTACCACTAACACCACTGCAAATAACTCTAACGCGAATAGTTATGTATGTATTGGAGGCCTTCAAAGTGCTACTTTTGTTGGGGGCGCATGTAACGGATACATGGGGTATATGCGCGCAACAATTGGCTCGTCTAGGTTTTTAGGTGTTAACAATTTGGGGAACGCTATAAATTTTGTGCCACCAATAACACCGCCCCTTAACCAATGAGGATGAATCATGATCGACCCGATGTCCATAGGGTTAGCCATACAAGGTGTAAGGCTAGTCGTTAACGCAGTTAAGTCTGCTGCTGATGAAGCAAAAGAAGCTGTTGATAGTATACAAGAGTGCGTTGACTCGGGGAAGAAACTAGGCGACTCACTTTCACCTGTGAAGAAGTTTTTCAGGGCGGCAAGTAAATACGAAGAAAGTAGATCACAGCTAGAAGATGCAAAGAAAGCGCAAGACGAAGCCATAGCAAATGGCGAACCAGTAGCAGACCCCATCTCAGACGCTGAGTATGTGATGGACATGATGGCAGCAGACAGAGAGATTAAGCAGTACTACGATCAGATTAAACATCACATGATCTACCACTTCGATGAGAGTGGGATGTGGGATGAGTTCTGGCAGCGTTTAAGTAAACTGCGTCGAGAACGTGAAGCTAAAGCAGAAGATGCAAGACGCGCTGCCACAGAAGCAAGACTAGCAATAGCCGCAGAGAAGATGCGTAAGAAAAGAGCTATCGCTAAGACGATGAACATAGTTTATAACTGTTTAGGCGGGTTCGTCATCACGCTGATTCTTGTAGGGTTTGCGTGGTTTATTAAATGGATGTTCGATCAAGGAGCAAATTAAATGGACGCTGAATTACAAAAGATTAAATTAGAAGCACAAATGCAGTTAGCTAAATTAACCGCTGAATCACCTGCCAAGGAAGTTGCTGGTAAAGCTATTGGTAAATATGGTTTGTTAGCGATTGTGGTAATCGTCATCATTGGTGTGCTTGCTAGTTTGCAGCTAGACGAAGGCAAGATGGCGGCTGTGATGGGTTTGCTTGGCGCATCTTTAACTGCTTTGATCTCCATGCTTAACGGTATTGCTGGCTCAAGTACAAAGGAAGAGAAGCCTGAGTTTGAGGTAATGAAGCAACTGATTGAACGCTTAGATAAGATGGCTGATCGTGATCCTATGTCTGTCCAGATAGACGGCGACAAAGTTACGGTTCGCAAAGGCGAAGAACAATTTACATCAGGGAAATAAAAATGCTGACACTAATTTCAACATCACTGTCGTTCTTAATGGGCGGCTTACCTAAGCTGCTGGCGTTCTTTCAAGATCGCTCAGATAAGAAACACGAAATTCTTTTGGCCCAGATGCAGATGGATCAGCAGATGAAACTGCAGATGGCTGGCTTTGCCTCACAAGAGAAAATAGAAGCTATCCATACTGAGCAGATTCAGATTCAAGCTGATGTGCAAGAACGCCAAGCGCTATATCAGCACGATATAGAAATAGGCAAAGGCGCATCCCAGTGGGTCATTAACTTACGCTCGTCTGTGCGCCCAGTAGTGACCTATATGTTTGTTCTTTTGCTAATGATCGTAGATATATCCGGCATTATCTGGGCATGGTCTAGCGGGCTGGATTTTTACGAAGCTATGAAGATGATCTTTGACCAAGACGAGATGCAGATTCTCGTTTCAATTATTGCGTTTTGGTTTGGTACGCAGGCGTTTAGCAAAAAATGATTATTTCAGATCGTTGCTTGTTATCAATTAAGCAAAACGAAGGGGTACGGGTCAAGCCGTACCTCGACCACATACTGCTTTGGACAACCGGAGTGGGGCACTTGATTGCTCCCCCGCAGCACATGGCGATGAAGCTGGAAGAACGTAAAGCAGCTAAGGCTGCGGGGCTATTGACATGCCCGCCAGAGTGGAATAGGACTTTGACAATGGAGGAAGTCGATGAGATACTCAGGAGTGATAT
>JAUKPQ010063616.1:0-24316 GCA_032273045.1 Chloridella minuta | reverse complement strand
GCAAGCATGTCCATGGTAGGCGTGGGGATGAGGTTGCCGTTTCTGTCGGTGAAGAGTTCTTGGGTGAGAATCTCGAAGCCCAGCTCGAGTGTGCCTTGCAGGTGGCCTTCGATGAGCGGGAGTGGAAGTCCGGTGGTCGAGGTCACGATTGCTTTCTCGGACAAGGTCGCACCGGTCTCAAACGTGAAGCTGTGAAACACTTTTTCGGCGAGCTCGAGACCCTGCGGAGAAAGCTGGTCGCCGTCGTAGTCGTTGAGCGTGAGCTTCACTCCGCCCTCGCTTTCGCTGCGAGCGAGGAAGACGTCTTTGGTTTCGCCGTCTGCGCTAAAGAGGAGACATTTCCAGCCCTCAGAGTAGGAGAGGGTCTCCGTTTGGGGTACGGTTTGCGGTTCTGTCTTGGGGGTGGGTGCACTGACGGAGTTGCCCGAGGTGCCGGAGCACGCCACAAAGAAAGTCAGGATGGAGAGTAAGGCGCAGGTCTTGAGCATGAGAAATGTTAGCAGGAACGGAGACCGATCAAACCGCTGCTTATAAATTTTACAGGAAGCTCACGCAGTTTGCTGGCTATCAATAGGGACTGGCAAAAAGAAAAGGGCCCCGCAGGGCCCTCGGAGAGCAAAGCTGTGGCTTAGAGCTGTTGACCCGGCGTGATGATGATGTCAACGCGACGGTTCTGGGCACGGCCTTCGCGCGTCTTGTTCGAGGTCAGTGGCTTAGAGAAACCAAAGCCGGCGGTATCGAAGTGGTTACCCGATAACGCTGAGTCGGACTCAAAGTACTTCGCAACAGCTGCGGCCCGTTTCTCAGAAAGTGTTTGGTTTTTTGTTGCGGTACCCACAGCATCAGTGTGGCCTTCAATCGTAACATTTTTAGGATTCAGGTCTTGGAGTACCGATTTCACTTTACTCAAAACAGGCATCGATTGCGCCGGGAGATCCGAGCGGCCTGAAGCAAAGTTGACCTGCTTGAGACGAATCACCAGGTTTTGTCCCTGACGGTAAACTTCTGCTTCTGAGGAATCAAACTTCGCGGCCGCATCGGTCACGGCCTTGTCTTGCTTCTCTCTCATTCTCAGTTCATTGCGTTCACCTGAGAGCGCACTGAGCGATGCACCTTGCGCGGCGAGCGCTTCATCTTTTTGTAGGCCAGCTTCTGTGACTTCAGCGTTTTGTTCATCTGCAGCTCTCAAGGCCTTGTTGCGCGCATCGAGAGTGAGGGCCCGTTGCTCTGGAGTTTGGTTTTGTGAAACCGCCGCCGTCTCCACGAGACTCAAAGTCCGGTTTGCACTTTCCGCCGCGGCCGAGACAGCAGGTTGGTAGTGACTCAGTGAGTGGCGATCAGTTTCAATGGCCTTCTCGGCTGCGCGGTAGCGCAGCATCGCTGTGCGATAGGTCTTCGGAACTAAAGTATGGGCACCTTTTGATTGAGCAACTTCAAGCGTGCTTTTGATCTCTGCGAGTTTGCTCGTCTTGATGGCAGCAAGTTCAACGTTGAGATACTTCGCCGTGATCTTGTTTTTATCAGCGGTCTTCATCTCTTTGAAGTCATCAGAGTCTTTGGTGAATTTCATCAACTCATCGTCCGTTGAATCGAGAGCTGCGAAGTCTGCACCGGCCGTGATGGCTTCATTTCGCGCGTCGACGACATCTCTCAGGTCGAGGCTGCGAGCGTTGGTTTCAGCTTGGGCCTCAAGCAAGTACGCCTTAGAAATTCCCAAGGATTCGTAAATGTCTTTGTCGTCTTTTTGCTTCTTGGCTTTCTCCATGAACTTATTTGATTCTTTGAACGCCACAGGTGAGAGGACATCTACGTGATTGCGGTGAGCTTCTTCGAGCACCTCTTGTTGAGCGGTAATCGCGGCTTCTGGACCGGCGGCCTTCGAGATGGCAGCTGGCTCTGGCCGACTCGCGCAACCTGCGCCAATGAGAATAAGGCATAGTCCGGCGTATCTTGATAACTTCATGTGAAATCTCCTTAAGAAGATGTTGTTCATGAAGTGAGAATAGGTTCTTAGAGAGAAGGGGACATCTCAATGAGGTGCAGCTATTGTGAACGTTCGTTCACAATAGCTGAGTCGACGTTAGAGATTGGGATAGGCCGTTTTTGGATCGAGCGTTTTTGGCTCACGCTTTTGCACGCCATTGGCCTTGTGACGGTAGGTTGAAATCGTTTCATACAGCTTCAGGCGCATGCGATTTGTGCGTCCCAACGGGCGATGCTCTGGCAGTGAGTGCCAAGGTGTGAAGCTGAGATGTTCACAGAACTGATCGCGCTCGGGCGTATCAAAGTCCTGCTGGGGAATTCGCAGGATGGCGACGGTGGTGTAGGGACTGTACGTGAGCGGATGTGTGAGGCTGCGAGCTTCCGGCCAAAGAATGCTCGGGTCCTCGACGGGATAACTGCTCTGCTTGGCAGGATCACCCAGCTGAACTTGAAATTGAAAACAGGCACTCTGCTTCTCTAAGCTCTGTTTGAGCGCGGCCCGCATGAAGTTTGGGTTCTTCGGATCACCGTTGGGCGCATTTTTCGCTGCTGCGGGATCGCAGGCCTTCACCGAGTATTTCACCTGACGGCGTGCGGGATTTTCTTTAAGTCCTAAGCGGAAGGGAACCGCGCTGAAGTAATTCAGCTTGAGCGGATTCTTCTTTCCTTTCGCTTTAAGCTGCGCGGTGGCCAGTTGCACGAGCGAGCGCGGACGAGTGAGAAGATCTCTGAATGCGGCATCGTTGCCGAGGGCCTTGATAAACTCCCCATAGTCTTTAATGTCTTTCACGAAGAAGATCGGGCTCGCGAACATGAGAAAATCCTGGGTCTGTTCGTCGGCTTCTTTCGGAATGATCTTTTTGCCAGGAACGTACAGGACCTTGATGGCGATGCCACGCAGGTCGAGGTCTTTGTCGTGAGACATGGGATCGCTGGTGTTGTTGGAGAATCTTACCCACGTCGGATAGGACAGATTATTTTTCGCGAACACACCGACTCGCAGTTCCTTGGGAAGGGCTTCGTTTCGAACGGTGAAAGTCGCTTGCAAGCAACCGTGAGATTTCGCATGGGCATCACGCGGAACCCGCGGCGGATGGTAGTCGCGCTTTAAGGCGATCATGGCCTCGCTGATGACTTTCTGAATTGACTGCTCTTCGTTCGGCTCGTAGACCTCACCGAGGTAAGCATCAAGTCCCTCGTCGCTGGTAGCGATGGAGTCAGGATGACGCTCGTTGTCTACCTTAGAGGCGCAGCCGGCCAGTAAGAGTAAGAGCGAAAGAGCAGTGACTTTAGTCATAAGAATCTCCTGGCAAGATTGTAGAAAGCCCAGGGAGTGACGTCAATCGGGGTCAGTTAGGGTCTTGGATGTGTTTGCGGCAGACGATAAAACCCGAGCTTGCACCTTTCGAGAAGGCCAGGCCTTCGTTTTCACCATACTGCACCCAGCGACCTTGCTGGATATCTAAACTGGCCGAGCCGAATTCCAGGGGAACTTGCGAGAGATCACACAGCGCCACGAACTTAAGCTGTGAATTTTGGCAGGTGAATTCAACCTCACTGCCTTGGGAATCGGAGTTCCTTTGACACACAAGGGGAGGAGGTGCCGAGACCGGGGCACAGCTCGCAAAAACAAAACTCAGCAGGAAAAAAATCTTCATGAAGTGAGTCTAGATTTAGGGTAGACTGAGGGCAAGCATGAAAGTTCATATCCAACACGAAGGTCAGATTTTTGTACGCGATGTCGCGTTGGCGGACAACTTTTGGCTGCGCCTTTCCGGCTACATGTTCCGCACGCGTCCGCATGTGAATGGCCTGCTGTTCGAGCCGGCCTCGGCGATGCAAACCACCTTCATGTTTTTTTCACTCGACATGGTTTTTCTCACCGAGAATGACCAGGTGATTAAGGTGCTTCGTAACGTGAAACCCTGGCGGCACACGTGGTTTTATTCCAAGACTCGTAAAGTCCTAGAAGTGCCAGCGGGTGTCGTGCCGGCAGCACTCAAAGCGGGTGATCGCTTGGTGATCACTCCGGTGGCTTAAATCAAGTATCATCATCCCAATCGAAGGCCGGAAGACCATGAGGTCGGCCTGATGTTTGTTGGACATGCTCCGGAGATGACTTGAGCCATAGATCCAGCAGATTGTTGAGACGCATGCCCTCCCGCCAGTCGCGAATGAGGATGTTGGCGAACTCGCTCGAGTAGAGTTCTTTTTTGGGGATCGGCCGCCAGACGTAGTACGCCGTCAGTTTCAGCCACTCGATGCGCGGATGATCGAGAGGGTAGTCGCGAGGTTTGGTTTTCAATTTGTGTTCATCACCGAGCTCACTAAAAACCGCCTTGAAGCTCTTATCCTTGAGGAGCGCCTCGAGCGCCTGCGGCTTCGCATCGATCCACTGCCTGATGCGCTTCACCTGGGAAGCGTTGGCCATGTAGAGGCCAGCAGCACTGAAGATCTCATCGGGCCGTGGTGAGATCATGAAGTAGAGACTCGGAAGATCTTCGAAGCGGCTGCCGGAATCGCGGTCCGCATTGAGAGTCATGAAGTCTTTGAGCGGGCCCTTGTCGAGGGCACGCGCCGCCGGCCGCTTGAGGTTGCCGATGTTGCGTTTTTTAAATTTGTAGGCCGGGAATTCCATCTCGAGAACAGAAGTAACGTTGAGGGCCAGTGCTTTCATGGGTGAAAGAATCACGTCCTCATACTGTTGCTGGTTCTTTTCGAGCCAGTTCGCATTCTTCTGCTTTACGGCAAGTGCGAGAAATTCGAGTGTCTTGGGTGAAAAACGTGGATTGGCCATGGCGGTATTATGAAATTTTAAGACCTTCCTGTCTATCTGACTTGCGAGGTCGGTCTTAGACGTTCCTTATCTTTGCCGCCTTGTGGGAACTATCTTCGGAATTTAGACTATCTCAGACAACAACTTTTACCCTCTGAGGTATCTCATGAAATTTTCTCTGTTTGCACTGCTCGCGGTCAGCGTGATCGCCTGTTCTACGCCGCAAAACAAGACGACCCAGCTCGCCGACACTCACCCTGATCGCGTGGCCCGTGCGATCTCATCCGATATCAATGAAGAGGCGATGGCGCGCACCTATGATCGTCTTCTTGCCAGTGAAGATCCGGCCGCGGAGATGACGGGGTACTTCAATCGTCTCGTCTCTATTTATTTCCGCACTGACAGTTTGCTGAAAGACTACGACAAGCACCTCGATGATCTTTACCAAAACAAAAAAGACGCGAAGATTTCTGATCTCCAAACGCACGAATCCTATGCGCGTCTCATCTCCGCCTGGATCATGCGTGAGCGCATGACGGGGAAGTTGACCTATATCTATCGTCGTAACGTGGAAGGCATGTTCAACCGCGGAGACAGCAGTCCGGCCGCCGAGGCCCGTCGTCAGCAGGTCCTGGCGGTGAACAATGCTTTCAAACGCGCTCTTAAGAAGCATGGCCAAGGCGAAAACAAAATTGCGTTGCAGTCAATCTACGCCGAGTTGATTCAAGAGCTTCAGGAGTACCGCGCCGAAAGAAAATTAGAGCGTCACAGCAGATCCGAGAGAGAAGAGAACGTTTTGGGGAAAAATCTTTTCGCCACGGCAAAAGAACAAGAGCGCTTCATCCAGAGCAAGCGAGAAGTCATCGACGCTCGGGTGAGCGCGGCGACGCAAGATGTCCAAGTTAACGAAGAGATTGCCGAGCTTCAACCCGATGTGCAGACGTATCTCGAAGACCAATTCTCAGGTCGCGAGCCCAACGCTGATGGTGATGTGGTGGCGAGTTCGAGCTCGAAGGGGAACCTGACGGGGAACACGTTCCGCACCGATCGTTGGGCACTGACCTACGATGACGGCCCATCGGGTAAACACACGTCGACAATCTTGAACAACCTCGAAGCTCGCGACATGAAAGCTTCCTTCTTTTGGCTCTCTTCACTTACGCCAAGCTATCCGACCTTGATCAACCGTGCCAAGGGCCTCGGCATGGCACTCGGCAACCACTCACACTCACACGCGAATCTTCCGAAGCTCGGGCCTCAGGGTCTGAAACGCGAGATCGTTGACTCAACGGCCACCCATGCGCGCATGTACGGCGCGAAGCCAACATTCTTCCGCTGTCCTTACGGCGCTTGCGGTGGAAACGGTTCTACCATTCGTCAGATGATCGCCAACGAAGGGATGGTGCACATTTTCTGGAACATCGACAGTCTTGATTGGCAGGATAAGAACGCTGCCAGCATTGTGAACCGTGTGACGAAGGCGATGGCGGTAGCGAAGAAAGGTATCATTTTGTTCCATGACATCCACCCCCAGTCGGCCGAAGCCACTCGTATGTTGATGGATGCGTGGGTTCCGGAAATCAAGGCAGGCCGCATGCGTCTGTTGACGATCCCACAGGCCATCACCGAATTGAATAGCGCCGCTGGAATGCAGTGAAATTCGTTTTTCTTATATTGCAGGTCGCGCTTCTCGCGGCCTGTAATGCCCATCACCCAAGCGAACTAGAATCTTTGGAGGGCGCCGCGATTGCCTTCCGAACGATTTTTGATCAGAGCCTCGCTGGTACGACTCCCCAAGTAAAAGTCTTGAACTGTGAGATCAGCGGACAGGAAGCGATGTCGTTGATGATGCCGCTGAAGGCCCGCATGGATCCACTCATGCACGCTGAGCGCGAGAGCTATCAAAAAGACCCGAAGGCCTACGCGAAAGCCAAGAGCTTCGCCTCCTGTGAAGACCGTTGTCTCTGCGGGCTCTACGCTCGTATTTTAGAAGATGTGAACGGTGGCCAGGCCGATCTCGCAGACCTCAATAAGAAAGCCGAGGTTGAAACGAGTGAGCAGCGGCTTAAGTGTGCACAAGCGCAAAATGATCTTTGTGCGTCTCAACTTCTGAAAGATCTGCGAGCCGAAGTCGCGCAGAACTGAGGAACTCTCTCCAGCTCCACTTAGATTTTTTCAGTTTGCAGATCTTTGTAGAATGCCAAGTAGCGCTTCATTACATGGATCGGGTAATCCTTCGGGCGAATCTTTCTCGCCAGTGCGCTCTTCACATTTTTTGGGCCCATGTTGTACGCCGCGAGGTAGAGCTGGCCATGGCCTTCGAATTTTTCACGCAACCAAGAAAGATAGGCGGCACCCAAAACGATGTTGGCAACGGGGTCGCGCAGGGTGCGATCGCCACGCCATTTGGTTTTGGTTTTCTTCGCCATCCATTTGCCCGTGTCAGGACGCAATTGCATGAGGCCAATTTCACCCACCGGACCTTTGGCTTCGGGGTTAAAGCTCGATTCACCAGCGATCACGGCCATCACAAAGAAAGGATCAAGGGCATGTTTGTTGGCCTCGACGATGATGGCTTCGGTTACGTCATAGGCGCGTTTTTTGAATTTCTTAGGGAGGCGTTTTTCGACGATCGCTAGAATGCTTTGCTCAAGCTCAACACGCGATTCAGCACCTTTGACGGCACTCTTTTTATAGCGCTTGCCCAGCAATTCGCGAGCGTGCTCAACGCGATCTTCTTGCTTGATACTCGCGAGTTCGCGCTTGGTAACAGCAAAAGCGTTAACAGCAAAGAACAGGCATAAGATTAAGCTTTTCATGGTGACCTCGTTTTGTACTGACAGATATCGCAAGGGAGGTGCCAGGATCGTGGGGGGTAAGGGGTCGGAATGCGGGAGAGGGGGTGTTGGGTGGGTGACGGTGTCTAAAGTTTAGACAGTTTTGTGAGGTAAAAGACTCAGTTTCCTCTCTCAAAATACGATGAGAACCCTATGAATATAAAAGCGCTCATTTTCGTCCTGAGTCTCATCCTCTTCGCCACTGCTCACGCCGCGGAGTGGACGATCCTCGGAGTTTCGGTAGAAACCTACGATCATGATGCTGCCCTTCTTAATAAAAGCTGTGTGGATAAGACCTGTCTTGCCTGGCGCGCGCTCAAATCTCCACGACCCGTTGCTCTCGTGGGCAAAGGGGGCCGGAACCCAGGATCTGCCGTTTGCAGCGAACAGCTGAAGGGTACGATTGTCATGGGGGCGCGTGGCGATGCCACCCAGGCGTTCTGTCGCTTCGATGATGGTTCACTCCTTTCGTTGGGAGCGCTCCAATGAAATGGCCTTTGTTTGTTTTGCTAAGTCTTGCTTCCGGTACTGTGTTCGCTCAGCAGTGCGCCGATGGCCGCACCAGTGTGGCGATGAACAATCTTCCCGTGCAAGATCAAGATGGTTTGGGAACCTGTTACGCCAACGCCATGGGCGTGGTTCTGCAAGGATCCTTAGGTCTCTCCGCACCGATTTCCTATCATCAGTTGGCGATCGCCCATGCGTCTCGCATGTCGAACGTGAACACACCGTTGATCAATCCAGATTCGAAGGACTTGTATCCTTACGTCGGCGAGGGGGGCTGGGCCTGCCCTACGTTTGAAGCGGCCAAGGCCTATGGGTTTTGTGCGGCGTCGGAGTTTCCACTGGATGTCCATGGACGCGGCGATGAAGGCAGCATGCAGGAATCGATCATCAATGAAGTGGGTCGTTCCATCGATCAGCTGGCCGGTGCGAGCGCCTCGTGGAGCGACGAGAACTGGCGCAACTTCACCTCAAACCTCGCCATGCGCTTCCAGCTGCGCGACGAAGCCTGCAAACTGCCCGAGGCCGAGTGGCTGCGAGCGCAGTGGACAGAATTTCTCCCGACGTTCATCAATGCACGGATTGCGGCTTCAGAAGATCTCCTCGCGACACAGAAGAAAAACATGGCAAGCAGTAACGCTGAAAACCAGCAGTACTATCTTACGAACATCATCCCGCAGGCGGAGACGAACCTCGCGACCTGGAAAGCTGCACGCTCGGTCCTGTTCACCGCGAGCCCCGTCGCGCCGGATGGCGTGCGCTGGGTGCCGAATGAAATTCTCCTGAAAAAGATGGTGGCAAGTTCGGCGAACTGGCGCACGGCCGTGGCCGGCATTAGCTCCGATGCTGCGGTCAACTCTTCGGCGTTGCCATACACCACTGTCATGCCACAAAACGATATCCTCGCCCTGGCGTCCAAAGAGTTCGTGCGACTCGGACGGCCCGGCCTCAGCTCAGAAAAAATCTCAAACATGGTGATGAATACTACCGATGACATCTTTTCGGTGGCGCGGCTTTTGGGGGCGCGCAAAAGCTGCAATGGTAACTTTGATCGGGACTTACTATCTCAACTGAATCCGGCCATGGCGGCCAACGCCTGTGCGGCCTACGTCAGTGATGTGTCGCCACAGATAAATCCTTTCCTGCAGCAAGCGACTTCCATCGTAGAGCAGTTACGTCAGTCGCAGTTTTCGACGCTGCCAGGTCGCGGTCAGGCCTTGCTAGAAGTCCTGGCCCCCCGCTGTGCCGACAGTGCGCCGATTCGTCGCGCCGACCTCTCGGGTTGGTCGTGTGAGACTTTCGCTCCCGGTGCGGAGTCAGCGCCCAAGGCCGAGGTGCTGCAGAAGGCCCGCAGCTGGGTGGTTGAACGCTTGTGCCAAAATCGTCCGCTCTCGATCAGTGTCTGCACCGAGTTCATGCGCACGGCGAAGTCTGCGCCGGACTATGCCGCACGCATGGATACGCAGTTCTGCAAACAACGTCCCGACGATCCCACGAAGGTCATGCACGGTAACCACGCCATGGCGGTGGTGGGATACAAAACCGAAAACGGACGCCTGCGCCTCCAGATTCAGAATTCCTGGGGCACGTCCTGCGGAGTCGAAGACCCTCTGGCGAAGGGTGTGACGTGTGAGAGTTCGGGAAGATTCTGGATCGATGCAGACCAGATCCTGAGCAATACGATGGACCTGAGCGGTCTGACTCGTTAGAAAATTTCTTGCTGCAGTGTCAGCGGAAAGGCCGGATCGTGCGCGACGACTTGGAAACGCAGGCGACCAATCTCACGGCCACCTTGCGTTTCAAGCAGCACTCGCCAGTCTCCGGGCCAGAGATGACTTTTTTCGGTCGTCCCGCGGAAACCATCTTTGCGGCCACCTTGAATCTTGACGGCAATCGCATCCGTTTCACGCCAACCCTGCGGCGTCTTCCACTGCCAGCGAACGCGTAGCTCTTCGACGAAAAGTGGGGGCGCGACGAGCTTGAAGGCCATCACGGCCTTGTCTCCGGGACGCAGCGGAAAGCGGTTCACACTCCAAAGCGTCTTTTCTTGAGGAGCGCGAAACAGCAGCCAGTCTTTTTCCGTTTTCTGTACGATGTGAACCACATCAAAGCGCGCGAGCATCAACGGAACCGGCGGAATGAGGGCGAGGTGGTAGAGCAGCAAGTAGCCCGTGAGGGTGGCGAGCCCTGGCCACAAGAAAAAGTTTTTACGGATCTGTGGAGTCACGCGCGTTCGCATGAAGGCGTAGGCGATCAAAATCAACAAGGCGGCAAGGCCCACTGATAGAGTGAAAATCATCGGTCCGAGGTTATGCATCAGGCGGGGGACGAGATAGGTGAGAAAGCAAGAGAGTGCCAAGGCCCAGAGAATCGTGCGCACCAAGGTGCCCCGGTTTTGCACCATCGGTAGTTCATTCGCGAGTAACACAAGAGTGAGCAGCACGAGAAAAGCGATGGATCCGTTCGCTCCTCCGCTTTTAATGAAAAACACGGCATAGCTTCGCAGTAATCCACCGAGCAGAAAGTGTTGCACCAGTTCGTGCCAACGCCACCAATTGGCCAATCGTGGGGAGGGCGTCCACGCGCCGCCGCGCCAAGCGAGCTCACCCAAGACAAAACCAAACAGCACGATGAGGGTGAACGCCTGAGAGGCCAGCGCCCAGTCGGTATCAATCGGTCGCTGTTGCCAAAGACTCAGCCCGAAGCCAGCGACAAAGGACAGCAATGAAAACAACGTCTGAAAACGCGCGTAGATGTTGGCCGCGGTGGCGGTGAGCGTTCTCATGACCGACGAACTTTAATGAGCGCCACGACGACGAGATAAACCGCCAGCAGCAAGAGCGCGAGGCTCGCGCCACTATTCAATAGGGCGACGTCGACGCCCTTGGTGAGTTGCCAGTTTGAGTAGGTCATTTTGATGAGCGCCCAAAAGGTAATCCCGAGAACAAAGAGCATCGGCAGCAAAGTGAAAGCGATGCGCTTGCGTTGCTCATGCAACCAGAGCGTGATCGACAAGAGTGAGAGAGCGGCCAGCAGTTGATTGGAAGCACCGAAGAGCGTCCAGAACTTCGACCAGCTGCCTTCCTGCATGGTGAAAAGAATCATCCCCGGGATGGCGAGAGTGAGCACAGTGCCAAGCGCGGCACCGGCTTTTCCTTTCAGGCCGGTGAGCTCTTGGATCAAGTAGCGACCCAAGCGGGTCGACACGTCGAGGGTGTCGAAAACGAAAGTCGAAAACGCCATCGCTCCAAAGGTGATCGCGAAGGCCAAATGTTCTTTACCGATGATGAGCGTGAGAAATTCTCCCAGACCGCGGCCGTAGATCGTGCCGGGCTTAAGCCCTTTGATGTCTTCGGGCGCCATGATCATCACGATCGCCAGAGCGATCAAGGCCACGAAGCCTTCCGCTAACATCGCACCGTAGCCCACGTGGTGCATGTGCTTTTCTTTATCGATCTGCTTCGAGGTGGTGCCCGAACACACCAAACCGTGAAAGCCCGAACACGCGCCACAGGCGATGGTGACGAAGAGGAACGGGAAGAGTGAGCCGCCAGCGATAGGATCAAAGCTGGTGAAGGCCGGTTGCTTAATCTCGTAGCCCCCGAAGAAGACGCCGATGATACCCAGGCCGATGGCGGTATAAAGAATAAAGCCGCCGAGATAGCCGCGGGGCTGGAGCAAAATCCACACGGGGATAACAGACGCGATCGCACAGTAGACAAGAATAATCATGGCCCAGGTGGTGGCACTAAAAATAAAAATCTCTGAGTAGTAAGTTCCCGCCCAGCACGTGGCAAACGTCAGGGGCACAAAAATAATGGTGGAGAGCCACATGGGTGGCTTGAGATATTTTTCCACCAAGCCGAGCACCACAGAGATCAACATATAGCCGATGCTGGCAGCGGCGACGGCGCCCCCCGGATGGAATGTGAGATTGAGTCCCGCCATTTCTTCCGGGCGTGACACAAAACTTCCGGCGGTGATGTCGGTGAAGGCCACGATGATGTAGAGCAAAGCAATCCAAATAAAAGTCATCATGGCGCGGCCAGCGGTTTTTCCCATGATGCTGCCGGTGACATCTGCGATGGAATGTCCTCCGTGGCGCACGCTGAGCGTGAGTGAGGCAAAATCATGGACTGCACCGATGGTGACCACGCCGAGAGAAATCCATAGGAGACAAGGGAGCCAGCCAAAATGCTGACAGGCCACGATGGGCCCAGCGATGGGACCGGCCGCAGCAATAGCCGAGAAATGCTGGGCAAAGAGATAAAAGGGGCGGGTGGGCACGAAATCCACGCCGTCTTCATGGGTATGGGCCGGTGTGATGCGTGCGTCATCGAGTTCAAACTGACGGGCCACCCAGCCACCATAGAAATGGTAGGCCAAGCTTATAAAAAGCAAAAACACGACGGCAATGATCGGCAATGTCATATTGTAATTGTGCCGTTTCAAACTCAGCTTCGTCCAGGGTAGAATAGCGCCTATGCAGTATGACGTGATCATTGTGGGAGCGGGAGTTTCCGGCTCGTACATCGCCCATGATTTGGCGACCAAAGGTGTGCGCGTGCTCGTGCTTGAGGCGGGCCGCTCATTCACGCGCGATACGTATCCGCGCAAAGAGATCGATGCCAATGCCCAGTTGTATTGGGGGGGTGGCGTTGAGCTCAATACTTCGGCGACTCTGGCGCTCTTGCGACCGAAAGTCGTGGGGGGCGGCTCCATCGTCAACCAAGCGCTGATGGATCGCTTTGACAATATTGCGCTGGATAGCTGGCGCGCCCAGTCCGATGTTCCTTACTTCAGTGAGCATGGATTGAGTTCTTGGTATGAAGCCGCCGAGAAAGAGCTCATCATTCAGAACATTCCAGAATCCACTCGCAACGGTAACGCCGAGATTTTTGCGGAGGGTTTTAAGAAGTGCGGTTTCGTCTGCAAGCCTCTCAGTCGCGCGCAGAGCAATTGTCGTTTTGAAGACGGCAATGACTGCATCGAGTGCCTGGCCGGCTGTCGCATCGATAGTAAGCAAAGCACGCCGGTGACCACACTCCGGCGCGCGCTGCGTGCCGGCTGCCACCTCGTCAGTGAAGCGGAAGTGAAATCCGTGAAGCACGCTGACCACAGTGTGAAGGTTGCGGGCACACTTTCAACGGGAGCATCGTTTTCTTTCGAGGCCCGCAAGCTCGTGCTCGCGGCCGGTGCGATTGGCAATAGCCGGTTGCTTTTGAGTGGGCACTTCAATCGTAAACTTCCCTGGCTTGGCAAAGGCTTCTACACTCATCCGCAGTACATGGTGATGGGGCTGTATGATCGTCAGATCAACGCGCACAAAGGCCCGCTGCAAACGTACAAATCCTATGATGCTGGTTTTCGCTTGAAAGGCTTCAAGCTCGAGAACGTCTTTGCCCCACCGGTGGCGATCAGCATGCTGGTGCCTGGTACAGGTGTTGGTCACCTGGCAAAGATGAAAGAGCTCACGCGCATGAGCTGCATCGAAGTCGCGGTTCGGGACACCCACGCAGGCCGCATTCGCGTGAACAGCGATGGCAAACCCTTTGTCGAAAAAGAATTGAATGGCGTTGATCGTGAACGTAAGAGCGAAGGGCTGAAGGCGATCGATGCGATTTTTCGTTCCACCGGCGCGCGGGAAGTGGTGCCAGGAAAACTCGGCATTGGGTTGCATCTGATGGGCGGGCTTGCCATGGGGGCGAATGCTAAAACATCTGTGGTCGGTCCCGATTTTAAGTTACATGGATTCAAGAATATCCATGCGGCTGATTCATCCATCTTTCCCAATGCTCCGGGAATTAATCCGTCGCTCACCATCATGGCCCTCTCGAAAATGGCAGCATCCCAGATGCTGAAGGAGCTGTGATGAACGCTCTCGCCATCAAGGGGCTCAAGAAAGCAGGGGACATTCTCCTTCCTGGCGAAGGGGCCTTCCCGGCCTTTTCCCAGACTCAACTCGAAGTTCACTTACCGCGCCTGATGAACGAGATGTACGCCGACGATCGCAGCGGCTTCATTCTGCTCATGAATATCTTCGGCGTGCTACCGGCGTTCATGGTGCGGTTGCTGTTGTGGGTGGCAAGCTTTGGTCACGGCAGCGTGTTTCGCCAGATCCACATCGGCGTGCGTGGCGTGCTTTTCACTCTTTACTATTCCGGCATCGACCAACACGGTATTTTGCCAGCGCTCAAGTACTCAACGACGATCAATACGACTCTTCCTCAGGATGATGAAATGCAAGAACTTCTCCGTCATGCAAACCCGTTGGCGATGCCCCTTTCTTTGCTGGGACCCAGTCTCGTCATGGAAAAGGCACGCACCGCTCATGAAATCATTCGGGGCATAAGTGTCAGTGAACGCGTGAAGACCATTAAGCGTTTACGTTTTGTGGTGCTCAAGCGCCAAGAAGAAATCATCGATGCCATTCAACGCGAAACAAACAAAGCGCGCACAGATGTGCTCACCTCAGAAATTTTTCCTCTGCTTGAGCACTTGGCGTTTCTCGAGGCCAGCGCAGAAGACGCTCTGAAAGATCAGACAGTGCCAACACCTCCTGCGATGATGGGGAAGAAATCGCAAGTCTGGTACGAATCCATGGGCGTCGTATTGGTGATTTCTCCATGGAACTATCCCTTCTACCAAGCGATCACGCCGATCACGTGCGCCTTTGTCACCGGCAACGCCTGCGTCTACAAACCTTCCGAGCTGACACCGCTCCAAGGTCTGGTTGAAAGTGTCCTGACCGAAGCGGGCTTCGCGCCGGATTGGGCACAGGTGGTTTACGGTGACGGTCGAGTGGCCCAGGAGCTCATCGATCTTCGTCCCCATAAAATCTTCTTCACCGGATCTGTGGCCACGGGCAAAAAAATTATGGCCCAGGCCTCGCAGTACTTGATTCCAGTCGAGCTTGAGCTGGGTGGCAAAGATCCGATGCTGGTCTTCCAAGGAGCGAATCTCCAGCGCTCCGTGAAAGGGGCCGTCTGGGGCGCCTTCACCAATTCGGGACAGTCATGCACTTCAGTCGAACGGTTGTATGTGCAGGACTCCATTTACGAAGAATTCAAAAAATTGCTGCTGACCGAAGTGAAAGCGATCACATTAGGCGTAGATACGGATGGCAACAAAGACATGGGTGCCATGATCTCTGAGAAGCAGGTAAAGATCGTCGCCGACTTAGTTAAAGACGCTCTCGCGCAAGGCGCGACGATGCTCACAGGACTTGATTGGGATTTTCATAACAAGATGATTCCGCCGATTGTTCTTGAGGGCACCACCCACGGCATGCGCATCAATCAAGAAGAAATCTTTGGGCCCGTGCTCCCGCTCATGCGTTTTAGTGATGAAGCCGAGGCGATCCGCCTCGCCAATGATTCAAGCTTTGGTCTTTCGGCCAGTGTGTGGGGAGAGAAAGAGCAGGTGCTGCGAGTGTCACGCCAGCTCGTCACTGGCAACATCTCGGTGAATAACGTCATGGTCTCTGAAGGCAACCATGCCTTGCCCTTTGGTGGTGTGAAAGACAGTGGCATCGGTCGCTACAAAGGTGTGATGGGGCTGCGAGGTTTTTGTACCGTCAAGAGTGTTCTGATTGATGGCAATAGCAAAAAAATCGAGGCCAACTGGTATCCCTACACGACGAGGAAGTACCGTCTCCTCTCGCGCTTGATGGAATCCTTGTTCTTAAAAAAATGGATTGGGTTTGCGGTGAACGGATTGAAACTCGAAACCTACAGTCAAAAAGCGCGGCGGGAATAGCTCCCGCCGCACTCAACATAACTAGATTTTGCGAAGCGGAGTGTTGTAACGGCCAGCGCGGCTTTCTTTATCAAACCACTTCATCATGTCGGTGAAGTAGTTGTTGTAGAAAGAGTTGCGGATCTGCTCTTCATCGTACACGCCACGAGGTCCAAAACGTGTGCCGTGGGTGATGTAGAGCTTGAGCTTCTTGTCCGTTGAGTACGAATCGCGCATGAGCTTGTACCATTCCGCGACTTCGATCACGCGACCGACGATCGGGTCGATGGCCAACCAGATTTCTTTTCCTTGGGCGTTCTTCGATTGAGCAATCGTTGTGACGTGCCAGCCCCACTGACCGCCGTCGGGCGTCTGCATGTGGCCAACCACGAAAGCTTTCTGGACACTGCGACGATCAATCCCGCGCTGAACGAGTTCGAGGTGGACGAACATCGCACGACCGAAACAAAAGCCGATGCCTTCGTTGCGTGGATCATATTTGTTGTAGCTGTAAAGACTCACGACCGGGTTCGCCTCAACGGCTTTCAAAGCATCAGCGCCATCGAGGGTGTGCAAGTTTTTTGGCTTGCTGAAGTCTACGGCACGATCTGTGTTCATGGTGAGGACATCAAAATCGATGAACTTCTTGAGGTCGGCAAGGTTATCGGCGTGGATCGCCGCAACTTGCATACCGCGCGTATCTTGGTTCGCGAGTTCGAACAAACCTTCATCATTGTCGACGAGTTGTGCGTGGGTCAGCGGTGCCCACAGGACAAGCGCCGCCACTAGGGTAAGAAATTTCATAAGGCCTCCGGGGGTTAGATGGAGGCTTCTTAGCATGAATGAAAATTAAGTGGTCGGAGCTGGTAAATTTTTCTCGGGCTATCTTTTAGGCTTTTGGCAGACGTCGCGGTATTTCACGTAACCTTCTTTGCAACCCCACGTATGGCCGTCTTCGTTGAGAACTCCATGCTTTGGAATAACTACCTTTATGCAATCATCCCTGTGCTGGATGTAGCCCCGGTTACATTCCCAGCCCCACAGGTGGTCCACGGGGTGGGAGTTTTTAGGAATCTTTTTCGCCGCCCACACTGGGGTGACGAGCAGGCAAAGAAGGAGAAACTTCATGCAGTGGCCTTTTTCTTGAGGAACCAGGCCAGGCCGCCAAAGGCGACAACCGAAAGAATGTCTTGGGCCAGGTCAGGAATCTTCATATGGAGATCAAGACCAGAGACGAGCACTAACGCCACCGCCACACCCATCAGAGCTTCGCCGGCCACCAGGCCAGAAGACAGAAGAACTCCTGGATCACGGCCTTCATCGCGGCCCGGATGTTTGCGACTTGCGAGCCAATGAATCACGCCGCCGAGAACCATGGGGGTCGCGAGCGTCACCGGAAGGTACATACCGACAGCAATCGGCATGAGGTGGAGTTTAAACTTACTGTTCTTCATGAACACGCGATCGATGATGATCACGGCCACACCGAAGGCGGCGCCGATCATGAGCTTATCCATGGGCAACGTGCCATCGCCGAAAATGGCTTTCGTGAGTGAGGCAAACAACGTCGCCTGCGGCGCCTTGAGTTTGTCGCCGATCCCGTAAGCGTTGTGAAGAAGAGTCAATGTCGGCGCGAGAATGAAGGCCGGCACCACGGCACCTAGGAGCTGTGCGATTTGCAAGGCACGCGGAGTGGCGCCGAGGATGGCACCGGTTTTTAAATCTTGTGAGGTATCACCGGCGGTACAGGCCGCACAGCACACAACACCCGCCACCCCGAGAGTCGCCAAGATCGCCGAGTCACCTTTGAAGCCTAACACTAAGAAGAGCGCAGCTGTTCCCAAGAGGGCAGAGATGGTCATCCCCGAGACAGGATTATTCGATGTGCCGACGAGGCCCACCACATAACTTGAAACGGCGACGAACATGAAAGAGGCCATCACCATGGCCACCGTGGCGATCAGGGTGTGTCCCCAGTTATGCAACATGGTTTCGTACAAGAAGGCGATAGCGAGAACGTTCACGGCGAGGAGAATCCCAAGGATAGTCGGAGAGAGATCACCGGTTGAGCTGTCGGCGTTTTTCATGGCCCGCAGACCCGCGCCGAAACTTTTGCGCACACCTAGGAGGGACCATAAACCACCCACCACCATGGCGCCGACACCGATGTAGCGAACTTCTGAAGACCAAAGTCCCCAGGCCACATCGAGTGCACTCGATCCTTCCATCGCCAGCGGCGTTCCCATCAACGGAATCGCAATCACCCAAGCGATCAATCCACCGGAGAGCACGAGAAGAGATACGGGCAGACCGACGATGTAACCCACCGCCATGAGCGCCGGAGAAATATCACCGCCCACGAAAAGAGAACTTTTGCCAGCAAAGGTCGCTTTCTCAACAGTGCCTTTGAAGATGCCCAGGAGCGCTGAGCCCGCTTTGAAAAGCGCACCCAAGCCTAGGCCTTGCAAAACGACCTTGAAGCCCTGGCCGTCTTTTTCTTGAGCACCGGCACGCAAGACCTGCGCGCACGCTACGCCTTCGGGGTAAATTAGTTCTGGGCTGTCTTCGATGAGTGCCTTACGCAGAGGCACCATGAACACCACACCCAAGACACCACCACAGGCGGCGATCAAAGTGGTGGGCCAGAAAGGGAAACTATTCCAAGCACCCACCAAGACCAAAGCCGGGAGAGTAAAGATCACACCGGCCGCGAGTGATTCACCGGTGCTCGCCATGGTTTGCACCACGTTGATCTCATAGAAAGAATCACGCTTCAGCGCTCGGTAAAAACCCAAGGCCAAGACTGAGCAGGGGATAGAGGCGGACACGGTCATACCGGCGTAGAGGCCGAGGTAAACGTTGGCCGCGGCCATGACGATCCCAAGAAGCAAACCCAGAGTAATTGAGAGAACGGTGAGCTCGCGTTTCATAAAGAATCCCCAAAGTGGTTAAAGTCCTGAGATTGCACCAATTCCGACAGGAAAAATCAAGCAATCCCCGGATAATTCCGAAGAGCACCAGGTCATAGACCACTATTTGAAGGGGAACGCATGCGAATACCTTATTTTCTCCCGTTATGGGGCCTTGTTCTGGCGTCTCACGCCCTGGCCGCCGATGTGCGACCGGTGCTCAAAGATACGATGGATAATCTCAGCGTCGAAAACTGCGTCGCGAGCATGGGCAAAGTTGAGAAGACCTTGGCGAGTTTATCTCCCCAAGAGCATCTGAGTGAGCTAGCACTTAGTAAGCCGGAACTCTTAGGTAAAGAACTGTGGGATTTTAAGATCAAAGTCCATGAACAGCTCCGCGTGTTCTACCAAGCGAAGACGCTGGAGCGCGATTGCGCCAACGCCTACCGCGGGGCCCTGCGTGCCGTGCGTTTCTTGGAGGACTTAGTTCAAGAGCATCAGATCAGAAATAATGTAGAAGGCGTCGTGTTCCCAAGTGCGGCCTGGGTGGAGAATAACCCTCACGTGAAGCGCCATCCGAAGTTCGAAGATTTCAACCTAAAGAAAAGTCTGCAAAGCGGTGACGTGATTTTGACTCGCGGTAATGCCTACACCTCCGCCGCGATCTCATCGCTGGGCGAGTTTGATACGCAGTTCTCCCATCTGAGCTTGGTGCACATTGATGCCGCTGGGAAAGTGTGGACAGTGGAAGCGCACATCGAGGTGGGATCGTTCGTGCGTCCGCTCGAAGATCACATCAAGGATAACAACTTTCGTACGATGATCTTCCGCTTTGATGACCCGGCGATGGCGAAGAAAGCTGCCGAGTATGCCTTCAACCGTGTGAAGAAAGCTTCTGATACAACAGGTAATATCCTCTACGACTTTGCATTCAGCATGGCGGACAAAGGTGAGAAGTTGTTCTGCTCTGAAGCGATCTCTCACGCCTACGAAGTCGCCAGCGAAGGGAAGGTGATGATCCCGTTGTACCAAAGTCGTCTGCAGCTACGGAAGTCGACCTTCGTGCAGGACATTGGGATCACCGCCGATGAGAGCTTCGTGCCGGCCGACATGGAGATTGATCCACGCTTTACCATTGTGGCCGAGTGGCGTGATGCTGCTCGCATCAACGACATTCATGAGAAAGACGCCATCCTGCAGGCGATGTTTGCGTGGGTGGATTCCGATGGCTACAAGATGCAGCAGGGATCGAGTAAGAATAGTTTCATCTACCGCAACGTCGCCTGGCCCTTGCGTCGCGTACCGTTCTTGAAGAAGTACTTCAAAGACAAGCTACCGCTCAACATGAGCCGCGCTTTGATTGGCTACTTCGGCGTGCTGGAAAGCACGGCGGAGTTGCTTCACAAAGAGATCGGTGTCGCTAACCAAAAATCTATTCAAGAGCGCGGCCTGCCACTGCTTCGAAACGAGAAGTTTCAAGTGTTGGAAGAGTTCCGCCTTAAAGACCTTGGCTCGAAGAAAAAGCCATTGCATAAGATGTTCCGTCCAGTGAAAGGCAAAGGCGATAAATGATCCTGCTGCTCCTGGCCCAGCTCGCCACCGCAGGCGTTAGTGATTGCTACCGGCCTGCGGGATTGGTTAGCGAGGAGTTCCTCGAACTCCCCGCCATCATCTTTCCGCAAGAGATGAAGCGCAACTTGCATTTTATCCACCGGAACTTTCGCTACGGCCATGCCTCGTGCCGAAGTGATGAAGTGTGGGTGCAGGGGCCGGTGTTCACCGAGGATGGCCTCAATAGCCTCGGCGGGGAGAGCGATGCGAGCGGCGTTCAGTACGAAACCCTCGGGGAGTCGTTTTGCATGCCGAAGGGAGAGTTTGAGAAGGAGCGTAAACTCGGTGAGAGTGTCTTCGAGATGCGTGTAGCCAGTGGGTCGAAGAACGAGGGGACGTCCTACCTGATCGGCGGCAACGTGGTGCTGACCAACTACCACATTGCCGGTGGCGGCGCAGATCCCAAGGATTGTCGCAAGGTCGAACTGACGCTGAACAATCCGGGTGAGCAGCAGTGGATTAAATGCAAGAAGCTGCTCTTCTGCGATAAGCAGAATGACTACTGCTTCGTGGAGATGGAAAGTCCGAGTCCCGGCAAGAAGATCTCCGACGTCGTTTCACCGTTGAAGCTCAACTGCGCACCCGTGACTGCGGGGGACGCAAAACTTATCGGTAACAGTTACACCTTAGGCATCCAGGCCAGCGATGGTAAGGCCAGTGCACAGATGGCCAACGGTCAATTCAAGCACAAAATCCCCATGGTCGGTGGCTCGTCGGGGTCGCCGATTTTTAACGGGGCCAGCGAAGTTATGGGGATCAACTTTGGCCACAGTGGAAACTCCCACTTCGTGTCCAATGACCTGAACCAAACGAACTACGGGACGTCGATGAATAGCGTCTTCTCGCGCATCAAGCAAGAGTACAACAACGCTTTCCTTGCGGTGCCGAGCCTCCTTCAGACGCCCGCCCAACGTGAAGAGAATCTGCGTGATCTGAATCTCATCCGCGAGCAGCTGCCGGCGGGCTCGAACTGCCGCTAGTTAGGACAGCGGGTTTCCAGCTTGTGTTGGAAATCCGCGACCACCGCCATCTTGAACGCTTTGGGATCGGTGGGAAGATTCTTTTTGTATTCGGCGATATCGATCATTTCCAAATTCATTTTGATGGTCTTGAAAATGCGCGGAAGAAATTGTCCGGGCGCTTGCACATGGTGCAAACCGCCGCTGTAGCACAGCACCATCATGCCCGAATCAAGGCCCGCGAGGATGTCCGCAATTCCCCCACGAACCGTCATGGGTTTGCCGTGTTTGTCCAATCCGTTGGGACGTTTCATGCGGCCCTCAGGAGCGATCACCACTACGGAGTCGTGGCGAATGTTCTCCATGAACTCCACCCACGTGTCGTCGCGCTTGCGCGAAATGCTCGAGGCGTGGGGGATGATCATCTTCCAAAAAGTTCCGACGATCGGCCGCTCGAGAGTATCGGAAGCGGCGGGCGCGGCCATGCGACTGATGAATTTCCAGAGGAATTTCGGCGGGAGAGCGGGATTAAACAACGGCTCATACAATGAAGTGTGGTTCATCAGCACCGCCAGGCGCACGCGGTCCCACTGTTCTTCGGACTGCTCCGAGAGCCATTTCACTTCCAAGCGATAGAAGATGTGCGAGAAGGCACGAATAGCGAGGACCAGGATGTAGGCGAAGATACTTCTCATAGGGTGAAATGCATCGCGAGTGGAAGATGATCGGAGAGATCACAGGCTTCGCCGTTCACGATCGTCTGGATCGGGGTGACGGCGAGAGACTTCACTTCTGTTCCTTGGGTTTCGTTGCCGATCCAAATGTGATCGTGCCGGGCCTTGGCATCACTGCGAGGTTTGCCGAAGCACTCCGTTTCGGTGGCGCGGCTCGAAGAAAACCCCGCGCGCGTTTTCGGCGCGTGAGTATCGTAGGGAGCACGCATGCCAAGGTGCTGTCTGGCCACTGGAAACTCACCGTCAACGAGACTATTGATGTTGAGATCACCGGCCAAGATTTGTGGAACGTTCGGACGCTTGTTTTTTTCCATGAAGGCACGCAGCTGCTCGACCTGTGTCGCGCGGATTTCAATCTTCTCCGGTTTTTGGCCGGCCTGCATGTGGGTCACGATGATTTGCACGTGTTTGTTTTCCGGCAAAGCGACTTCGGCGAGGAAAGCTCCCTTGGCCGCGAAGCAGTCGGCGCCGGAGCATTTTTTATAATAGACCTCATCTTGGATTTCGATCGGGTACTTACTTAGGATTAAGAGTCCGGATCCGAAGACGCGGATCCGTCCGCCTTTACCCATGCTGTAGGCGAAGGGGTGGGTGCCTTGGAGGCCCTTCGTCAGGTGCTTTCGAAAAAGCCCGATGAATGCTTCTTGAAACACCATCACGTCGTATTTGTTCTGGAGTCCAGCGAGTTCTTTTAGAATGTTTTCCCGGCGCATCTTTTGCTTCGAGAATTTGATCGGTGATGGAAGCATGAACACGTTCCAGGTCAGCAAACGAAGTTCACTTCCGTGAGACTCGAACGCAGCAGTACACAGCACCAGGGCGAGCATCAGAGATTTAAAATGATTCATTACTTAAGAATACTAGAAAGTTTAAAAGGGGCTATCATGGGCAAATAATGATTAAAAACCTCGTCCTCAGTCTTTTGTGGCTATTGAGTTTGGCTGCACAAGCTCGGGTGATCTCGGATAACCAGGGCTGGATGAATATGAATGCCTTTATCGCCGGGCCACGGGATTGGCAATTCTATCTTGAGGTGCAGCCACGCTTGATTAATCAGCGCCACTATTTGGGCCCAACACTTTATCGCGCGGCCATTGGGCGAACGGTAGCGCCGGGCCTGAGTCTCTGGGTGGGGTATGGCTTCATCGAATACTCGCACCCTCGTGATACCTACGAGGACCGGCCGTTTCTACAAGTGCTCCACACGTATGCTTTTGAGAAGTTTAAGCTCATCAATCGCACGCGCTGGGAAGGCCGCTTCCTCGAGAATCCGACGCCCCCGACTTCACGGTTCCGCCATCTGGTGAGGCTGCAGTGGCGCGCACCGACGGCGTTGCCCATCGCCGGCGTCGTCTGGGACGAGTGGTTCTGGAATTCGAATTCCACGAAAGGAGGCCCCCAGGAAGGCTTTGATCAGAACCGGGCGTTTGTGGGGATGGGTTGGTTATTCGGAGAGAATGAGAAGAACATCATCGAAGCAGGTTACATGAACCAGTACGTGAACGGAGCGATTGATAGACTCAATCACGTCATCGCCGGGCAGCTCACGCTTCGTTACTAGATGTACATTTGGACGAGAGTGCCGATCGCTAGGCCGAGCCCAAGAATCACAGTCATGTTCATAAAATACCTTCCTTTGATTTAGGTATATCACGAACCTATGAGAGGCAGGGCCTAGGTGTGTAAAATTAACCTAAGCTGCACAACACTTCTTGAACTTCTTGCCCGAGCCACAAGAACAAGGATCGTTGCGGCCGATTTTCGGCTCTAAGCGCTTGAACGCCTGTGCGCCAGCGATGACGCCTTCTTTGAAGAGCCACTTGCCGCCGACTTTGTTGAACAGCGACGTTTCTTTGTGAATGAGTTCCTTGGCCGAGGCCTTGTCGGTGTAGTGGGCTTCGAACTCCACGATGCCGGTCTCATCAGCCGGGCCGCCCTTGTTGGTGCTGACGATCTTCAGTCCGCGCCAGTCAGCGCTATCGGCCCATTTCTCGGCTTCGGCCTGGTCGAACTGTTCAGCGACTTCAGTGATCTGAGTGCTGGCGATGAAAGGAATGGTTTTCTTGACGTAGGCGCTATAGCGAGCACGCATCAGAGCTTCAGGATTGGCGGCGTCTTTTTTTCCAGCGTGGAGCGGTCCACAGCAGGTCTCGTAGCTCGGGCCTTTGTCTTCTAAAACGCGGCAAGGACAAACACTCACAGAAAACTCCTTCGTTCACAAAAATTCCTTCTTATGGTGGAATGAGAGGGACAACCTGTAAAGGAG
>JAUKPQ010063505.1:0-24383 GCA_032273045.1 Chloridella minuta | reverse complement strand
TGGCCCATTTAAGATGGATGATTACTGGTATGGAATTTGTGTTAAAAATCTTTTAGAAAATGCCCTTCACCACGGAAAGAGTCCAGTGATCGTGAAGTGGATCTTAAATAATGACGAACTCACATTAACGGTGACTGATGCAGGTGTTTGCCCTTATAAAAACCTTGATCAGATCCTAAACTCTGACCGCACTGGGAAAAACTCCAGAGGGCTGGGGCTAGGGATGAGTATCGTGCAAAAAATTATGCAGGAAATGGATGGAAAGCTCACTTACCAGCAAACTCCTACAACCTTCTCTCTTTTTTTAAGGAATAAATAATGAAGCAGGTTTTAATCGTTGAAGATGATGAAAATTTAGGAAAGTCTCTAAAGAAAATTCTGGAGAGTGAGGGGATGAAAGCATTCCTGGCACCCAATCTTGAAGAGGCGCGCACGTTGGTTTCTAAAGACCTCGATGTCATCGTTTTAGACTGGATGTTGCCTGATGGGCAGGGGATAGATTTCCTGCGTGAAATTCGTACAAAAGAATTCTCTATGCCGGTTATTATGCTGACGGCGAGAACAGATTTGATTGATAAAGTTTTAGGGCTAGAAACTGGTGCTAATGACTATATGACAAAACCATTTGAATCGCGCGAATTAGTGGCGCGTGTTCGTTTGCAGTTGAGAGAGAAAGTGGCTGTACTTGCCCGCTCTGAAAAAATAGTGGTAGGAAAACTTGTTATCAATGATATGGAAAAAGAAGTTCTCTATGATGGACGTAAGATTACGTTTCCAAAAATGGAGTATGAATTAGTAAGACTACTTGCTGAAAATCCAAGACAAAAATGGACAAGTTACAACAGGCTGGAAAACTGTAGATGAAAAACTCTATGGTGGTATTAATCGAGGCGAAATTTCAATCTGGTGTGCAGGATCGGGTGTTGGTAAGAGTTTGTTCTTGCAAAACATGAGTCTTAACATGGTCAAGCAAAAGCTAAATGTGGTGTATATCACATTGGAACTAAGTGAAGGTCTGACAAGTATGCGTATGGACAGTATGCTTACTGAAATTAACAGCAAAGAGATTTTCAGGAACCTTGATACAGTTGAAATAAAGATCAAGCAGGCACAGCGCAATAGTGGCGAGTTACATGTACGACAATTGCCACAAGGTAGTACTTGCAATGACATCAAAGCATATCTCAAAAACTATGAAATTGAAACCAAGAAGCGTTGTGATGTGCTAGTGGTTGACTATTTGGACTTGTTGTATCCTAACAGTAAAGATGTTGATACAAACAACATAAACACAAAAGACAGAGCTGTAACTGAAGAACTTAGAGGTTTAGCAGTTGAGCGCAATATGGTATGTGTGACAGCATCGCAGCTAAACAGAAGCGCAGTAGAGGAACAAGAACACAATCACAGTATGATTGCAGGCGGCTTGAGCAAAATTCAAACGGCTGACAACGTTATTTCTATCTTTGCAAGTGCAGCAATGAAAGAACGTGGGCAGTATCAGGTACAGTTTCTTAAAACGCGAAGCAGTAGTGGCGTAGGTAGCAAAGTGTATTTGGGATTTGATCAAAGCACATTGAAGATTTTTGACTTGGACGAAGATCAGCAAAATCAGCTTCAAAATGGCACAGGTGGTTCTGAGGTATTTGATCAATTACGCAGAAAGAATGCAGCAACTCAAACAGATACACCTGCTGCTGCAAGAGCAATCACACCTGACACAACTAAAAATCTACA
This sequence comes from Chloridella minuta, assembly GCA_032273045.1. Taxonomy (NCBI): domain Eukaryota; class Xanthophyceae; order Mischococcales; family Pleurochloridaceae; genus Chloridella; species Chloridella minuta. The sequence continues at coordinate 22,646 of JAUKPQ010063505.1, read as the reverse complement.
AACGTTGTCTAGTTTGACTAGTCTTATCAGGCGCTAGTAGCGCCTGATGCCGACTTACGGTATATAGCACGCAGACGGTTAACTACTCGTTGTGTAGTTGATGCGTCTGCGGTTAATACTCGTAAAAATGCATCGCTCAATTCACGTTGACTGTCTGGGTCATCTGGTACAGTACCAGCACGTAGCTGATTAAATGCAATTTTAAACAAATCAGGGTTGCTAACGCCCAGATCATTTGCTAAAGTAGATATAGATATTTTTTGAGTTTCGGATGTTTTTGGATCAGTCATCACGTCTTCTATGTCGCGGTCGTCAACTGCTTGATCTACAGATCCTGCTTCTGGCTCGTCGTCTGGTGTTACATCGGGTTCTACATCTTCTTCGTCGTCTGGCGTCGCAGCAGGTTCTACCTCTTCTTCGTCAGCTTCTGCCAGCTGTCGAATTAAGTTTCTGTAGTTTTGTATTGATGAAATATTGTCCATAATCTTATACCTCTGATAATGGTATTTATCTTATTGCAACTAGTAGCTAAATAATTAACGGAAGATGAGGACTAACATGGCTGATAAGATCAACAGTCTACTTGATGAGTTAGATAAATTTGTACCCGCAAAAAGCAAACACACGGTTATAGAAAGCCGTGCTAGTCATATTATTGCCAGTGCAATCAATTTGGTTCAACTTATCAGAGAAAGCTATTCAGATGAAGATGCGCAGGATTTAATAAAGCGATTGCACAGAAGTATTATAAGCGAAGATAACAAAAAGTTTCTTAGAAAAATTAAAGAAATCAAAGGCCAGAAATAATGAAACATACTCGTCGTTCTCTTACTGAAGCATTGGCTGACTTGTCTATAGAAAAAGAATTCATAGATGCACTGCCATCTGTTGCTGACAGCGTGCCAGTTGATAAGTTTAGTGAAAAATCTACACCGCCGCTGACTGCTATGCAATATTTGCAATCTTACAACAAACTATACAGTTTGTACCAAATTGCTGTTAAAAATCCCCAACTACAGTCTCTTATGCTTTCAACGTTTTTTATCATGCAGGGTATTTCTGGTAGTGATGAGTTGGATAATGCCACAATAGATGAATTAATATCTACGCTAACAGATAAAGTTACTGCTATGATAAAAACACCTGTGCCTGCACGGCCTGCTACAGCGTATATGTCAGAAGCCCCGACTGCAATTACTGGTCCAATGCAAACCAGTATTCGACCAAAAACACGCCCAGTTGCCGCGCCAAACAAAAATCTAATAGATGTTTATCCTCCGCGTGGCGATATGGAAATGGACCCTGAAAATCTGCTACCACTGCCACGCAGTCCTCTGGCACCAACAACAAGTCCACGTCCAAAGTCACGTCCCGATGCTGTAATAGATGTTTATCCTTTTGCACGTGGTGATTTAGAACAGCCAGAAGATGGTGCTACTTTTCCACCTGGGCCAGCTAAGCTGGCTCCGCCATTGGCACCAAAAACAAGCCCACGCCCTGTTACACGACCTCTGCCACCTGTAAGATAAAACTCATGTCTATACAGCTTGCCACAGTTAATTCTCAATCGTCCCGCACATAAGAGTATTTTGTACTATGCGACACAGTGATATACTCATACCCCAACGATGGTTCATCACAGAAGCAAAAGTAAGAATTGAGCATCCTGAAGACTTGATTTTTACAGAAAGATCACTTGGTGCACGTCGTGCATTAAATGCAATGATTCATGCAGCAGAAGAGCCTCATACCGTTAGCATCAAGTGGGATGGTAGTCCAGCATTGATATTTGGCAGAGATCATGACAACGGGCTAGTGTTGACTGACAAAAGCGGCTTCAATAGCAAAAAACCAGGTGGTATGCCGCGCAGCATAGAAGGTGTTAAACAAATGCTGTTTATGCGCAAGCCGGATCAACCTGGTAGATCCGAATATGCAGACAGTATTGCAAACCTGTATCCGTTGTTAAACAACGCAGTACCTCTCAGTTTCAAAGGGTACTTACAAGGCGATGTAATTTGGACATCGCGCCCACCTGTTGTGAATGGAAACTATGTATTCACTCCAAATAAGATAACGTACTCGATACCTGTAAACAGTCCGCTGGGTAATAACATTGCCAATAGCGCAGCAGGAATTGTAGTGCATAGCCAGTTTGATGGGCAAGATAACGACGACTCACGTGCAATAAACAATGTAACCAAACTGGGTCTTATAAATGTGCCAGGATTGTTAATCATGGGGCCAAACGTTGGCAATCTTGAAAGTACGCCATTACCAGGCAATACAAAATCCTCGATAACTGCTATGATTCAAAAGTCGGCTATTGCGATAGATGAGTTTTTAGATCCGGTTGCATTAAACGCTGCACAGTTGACAGATCTCGGCAGTAAGATGAAACAATATGTTGCATATCGGTCGTCCCGTGGCATCACTGGATTAGCAGATGCTGCACACGGATTTATTTCGTGGATATCTAGCTTAGACAGTAAACTAACAGATCGTAAACAAAAAAACATGCTTGATTGGATAAAAACGCATCAGCACGGATATATTGCAATATGGCAAATTGCCGAGCAGCTTAGTAAACTTAAAGACTTAATACGCTCAGGTGTTGATAGTCAAGTTGGTACAAATATTGGTGCTGAATTGCGAGGTCAACAAGGACACGAAGGTTATGTCGCAGACACACCTAGCGGCAAAATTAAACTAGTTAACCGACCACATTTTATGCGTAAGGATATAACGCTATGAAGCTTAAAGATATTGCAAATACAAAAGATAAACCATTTTTAGATATTATTGAAAGTGCATCTGCGGGCGGCACTTCTGCTGGCAGCATTGCCAGTGTTGCTAACCCAATGGGTGCAATAAATCGTCGTCCAAGTTTGTTTGGTTACATTCCAGCTGATGAACCTGCGCCAACCAAGCGTAAAAAGAGTCGCAAAAACAGTAAATTTTAATGTTAGACATGTATGAAGATACTGATGCGGATCCGGTATACGAATTTCGCCACAGATTGTATACCGCACAGCAGTTAATAGGTACAAAGATTCAATCTGAAACAGTTGATACTCTAGTCGAACTGGAAATATACAAATATTTCTCACCACGCTCAGTGTGGGAATTTGGCGCAGGCACGGGGTCATGGGCCATTGCCATGAATTATCTAAGTGGTCATTCTGCTAATTTTTCAATGACTGAAAATTTTATATTTGTAACAACTGAACACTTGAAAAAGTACAGAACTGATAATCAATTTTGGCCTACAACTATTAAAGAGTTGGCTGATCATCTTGATAACTCCAATTCAAAATTGGGAGTGCATATGGATTACGAGTTGTATGATAAGGATATCTGTCACTTTTTACCTGACATCAAAACACCGTTTGAATTTGTCAGAATAGATTGCGATCTTGAAATGCCGCACAACACAATCGAATATATAATTGAACATAGCACTGATAATTTAGTTATTATAGTCGATGATGTGGAACCCAATGGCTGCTTGAATAGGTTAATGCTATTGCAAGAACAGGTTGCAAAAGGCAAGTTAAGAATATTCTGGACAGGGGTTTGTACAGCAGCATGGTGTAAACCTTCTGTAAACATCGAGCCATTTTTTAATAATATGGAAATATACAGATCTGCATTTAAAGAAATGTTTATATTGGGCGAATACACAAGTTTCGGATTGCCTCAACAACATTTAATAACACGAATTTGACGTTTTTATAAGAAATTAGTTACAATACCTATTAATTTGTCACGCGGCATAAATATTTTCAGCAAAGCAGTTTTGCATAAACTCTTAGGAGAGACAAAATGACAGATCAAGTAAACGGCAACAGAAAGGCCGGTTCGTTCCTTAGCGGACAACCACAATGGTTCTCGTTCGCCACTATTGCACCTTTAGCACAGACCAACGTTGACTGCCCTGTAGTAGACCTACCTGGCTACCAGACATATGCTACACTTGGCATTTGGACTAACGTAACTGTAACCAATGGTGCAGGCACTGCGATAACTTACAGCACTTTGAACACTTACCTTGATGCGTTCTATAAGCAACGTAACATGGATACACTGATCAACACTTTCGCTGGTCGCGGTAACCCAGTTCAAATCGGCCTTAAAGTATTGCCAAGCAGCATCAACGGTGCAACTATCAATGCTAACACCAGCGTATACTTCGCACAAGCTGGCTACTACAATAACAATGCCAGCGTTAGCAGTGTATTCGGCAGCGCATATACTACTGGCAGCGTAATCACTATTGTTAACATCAGCACTGAAAAGAACAACGAGTGGGAAACTTACGGCAACAGCAACTACAGCACTAGCGTAACTGCTGACAATACCAATGCCAATGGTTACCTGATCCTTGGTAACAACACTCTGTACGGTGGTTTGGACGGCCTTGGTTGCTTTGATACTCAGAGCGCACAGGTTCTTAGTGGCTCGAGCAACAGCAGTGCTGCTGCAACTAACAGCCAGTATGCAACAACCAACACTGTTGCTCCATATGTAAGCACTTGGAATACTTCAAGTGCAACATTGACCAACACTATGGTTGCGATGAACACTATGCTTGCAGGTACTTTAGTCGTATAATAGTCGACAGTTTATACACTGAGAAAAGGGCACCCTACGGTGCCCTTTTTCTTTGCACAACACATTTTATCAATCGTATGTCAAAATACGAAACATTTCCAATAAATATCAAATAAGGAGCATCACATGCTGCTAGATGAAGTATTCAATAATATTGCTAGAACCAAAAAAGTTTGGGTTCGCAAAGATGGTACACTAAAGAAGGTCACCAAAGACCTGCCGCCGCCAGTGGACATGCACTCGCAGGCCAAACCTATGTTCCCAATCAAGTCACCGCGGTACGAATAACATGAGATTGCGATTGACTGATTATATTGTGTCAGAGGAGGATAACATGAAAAAACCTAAGAAATACGCACAGGTGGATCTCACAGGTGCAGAAGGTCTTTATGAAACCACGGTAGATCGCTGGAGCCGACGAGCTAAGCATCCATTAAGTCACAATGAATTGGCAAATGCAGGAAATGCACAGGTATTTGAAATAGGCGACAAGGTACTATACGAAAACATAGAAACAACAGTCAGGATACCGCAAGGACCTCATAATTCGGTCGGCGTCATGCTCAATGGACATTTAACAATGGTAAATGAAAACAAATTGAATAAGCTGGTCACGGAAGCTGCAATGGGTGGTGCAATGGGCAGTGTTATAGGAATGCCTGCTATAAATCGTATGATGCAGCTTGCTGGGCTAGACCATACAGGTTCTACTATCGCAGAGCAGACTACAGTAACAGAAGCTGCTAGCGATGACATGCTAGATAGAATGGTACAACAAGCAGTAAATTTACCGCAGTACAAAGGTAACGAAGAAGCTGCAAGATTATACACAATAGGTGCATTGCTAGCTACTATAGGCAAAACTATAAATGACAATCCACCGCAAACTGTGGTGGGACGTCAGAAGCTTCAAACGTTGAACACACTGGCAGTGATGGGTGCAGATTTAATTAAAACTGCACAGACTATGACTAGTGCTAATCCCGCAGCGGTGCCTGCAAATCCAGGCACGCCTGGTGTACCCGGAGCATTGTAATGAAATTTATAGAAATAACAGGCGGACTGATGGTGCCTGTCAGTAATGATGAAATGCTTGTAATGGAACGTGTTAGAGGACACGGTGAACCATTGCTTCGTAAACAGTTAAATGAACGCGAACGTGAACTTGCTAGACAATTAGTGTTTAGAGGAGTTTTGGATCGCGCAGTAATTGAAGGTAAAGTATATTATTCCTTTAATGATGTAGGATATGCGGAGAGAGATTAATGGCAAATGTTACTGATGCAGAACGCGACGCAATGGCCAGAATGATGGCTATAATGAACGGCGAAACACCACCGCCGGCTGTTAGCTATGGCAATTCAAAACAGGTAAATGAAGCTATTGAAATTAGTGGCCCCGGTGTTATTACACAGGGTGAAATCAATGCAATGGCCAATGTTTTAGAAAAACTCAATAAAGTTACACATCAAGTAATGCTGGAAAGCAACGGCGATGTAGAAACAAAAATGGACATTATGACCAGCCGAACTGCAAAGACAGTAAATGTCGGCGGTTATAAAATAGGCATATTGACCAATGAACGCAGGATTGCCGGCAAGCAATATTACTGTATAGAACATGCAGCATCTGGTACTGTAATTGCAGATGATATCACATTGTACGAAGTTGCACTGGGTGTAGTAAAATTGCTTAATGATAACAAATTTGTCAATGATCCACGAGTTAATAAACTGTTCGAAGTTGACAGCCGTTATACAAGTCATAGAGTAGATGCAATGTCTGCCAAAATACGTCACCGCAAAGCAGAGCGTGCAGGCGACATGATAAAAGAAGATATCTATGCAACCAAGTATCAAAAAGCACTAGATCAAGCCATGAATGCAAAATCTGAATTGAAACGGATTTTAATAAATGGCAATTAACATAACCGAACAAGCTGTTAACCGTTTTGCAGAATTGCGTACAACTGTAGCAGGTAATCCTCGTATTGAAATTCGTGCAGGTGGATGCAATGGATTTGAAAAAACATTTAGTTGGACAACTGTGGTTGAAACCGACGATGTAATTGTAGATACTGCCAAAGGACCGGTTGTTATCGACAGCATGAGTTATCAATTGTTGGATACTGCAACAGTTGATTACAAGTTAGATTTGGCTGGATCCTATTTCACAATAGAAATACCAGAGGCAACAAGCACTTGCGGCTGTGGCACTAGTTTTAGTCTTTGATATCGTCCGACATATCTCCTAGATCCCGCTAAATAAACCTAGCAATCTATATAATACGGCGTTCCCAGCCAGGAGAGGTTTATCATGTTCGTAGACGACGTTAGTACATCATCGAGGCACAGATTAAATCAAATACTACATACTTTGAAGCATGTGCATAGTTTTGATTTAAAGCTCGATGAGTCATCTGTGGATGAAATAACAACGATACAGAATATCAGCGAAGTTTTAAAAACCAACATTGTGCAAGAAGGTGCATTTAACAATTGGCATTCAAATCCAGATTATGCCAAGCATATATTGATAGTAGAAGCAACACGCTTGTACCTAAAAGAAATTGCACCTCGCAGACGTCCACGCAAGTTACACGAAAGTCGTGGTACAGAAGAAATTGTTCCAGCCAATGTGGGATATTGGCTGATGAACTTTGCAGAAACTGCGTCAACTGATGATGATGACAGCTTACTCAAAATATTAAACAGCTTTAGCCGTGTGGGTAATGAATTGACTCGTATAGGCGAAGACAGCAGTTTCCAAACACTAGAGGATCTAATAGATCATTACGAAACTCGTGCAAACGATTCTATGAATGACGAAACAGATCGTCGTCATGCCAAACAAGACATACATGCACTGCGAGTTGGACTTAAATTATACAAAAAACATCATGCCGACGATGAATTAGACACGGCAGCATCAGATGAGATGACAGAAACAGATGACGGTATGTCGGATGTAGACCCAGAATTTGCACAACGATTCCCAGAATTAGTTGGACTGGCAAAAAAGTATGGAATTGGCTCGTCGGATGGTGAAGAGATTATCACCAACGAAGAAGATACAATTTCAAATACACTGGTACAGCCTACATTTATGGAACCTGCAGACCTTGCAGCGTTTGAAAAAGCAAGAGCAGACTGGTTACAGACTCAACCATGGCCTCTTGATATAGACAGATTGAATGAAACGATTGCGTATTATAACAAGGCCGTTTCTACTATGGGTAAATCGGGTGTTATTAACGCAATTGCAGCTATCATGGGATGGTTTACAAAACATCAGGGCAGGGCAAATAGCATCAACGAAAGTGCATTAATATCAACAAACAAGGACAAAGTTACAGTGAGAAGCAAGCAATATACAATTAAAGAGTCTGCAAGTAAAAGTCGTGCAGCAGGCAAGCGTATTGCTGAAAGCCATATGCAAAATCACGATTACCAAGCCAGCATGGCGAGGAGCGAACTTTATCGCAATGCAAAATATGCGATGGACATGCTCAAAATGATACGTCCAGATGAGGATATTGAGCCGTGGATTGCAGCAGCATTAACAACTGATGCCATGTATCTAGACAAGATATACCATTACTTGGACTACTACACCAAGTTTGAACCTAATCAATTGCCAGGCCGCAATGAACAACCAGATTTTTCAGAACTTGCAGAAGATGATGCAGAAATAGAAGAAGCAACTGGCAGTATAGCCCGTGCAAATTTGGTTCAAATTTTCGAATACAGTGTAAAACTGTTCCATATGATCCAGCCGGGTGACAAACTGGAAGGTTGGGTGGCAATGAAGCTGACAACTGCTAGTGAAGGTATTAGTTCAGCCAAGCACTACTTGGATTATAAGAACTTTGAACGACATGCTGCTGAGCATTTTGACCTTGCAGAAAGTCGCAGATACGGATTGCGTGAAGCAGTTGCACGTAAAGACTTTAAATTAGTAGCAGACTTGATTAAACGACATTCAGATGCGGGAGCAAGACATCATATGGCAAAACATCACGCAGACGTGTTTGCAAAAATGGATCCAAAATTCAATCGCGGTATGTTCTTTACCGCAGCAAATGCCAGAGATCAGCATAAGAATGCAGATGAACATCCATTCAGTAGCAAACAAAAAAAGAAAACAGTAAAAGAAGCATTTGACAATGCTGAGCAGGATTTACAGCAAGCAGAAACACTGATTGCTGCAAAGAGCATCAGTGACGATTTGCAATCAATGGCAGAAAAAGTTGCACGTATGGGTGTAGACGAATTGATGCCGCTTGTAGATACTATGAAAACTCAATTTGGTCCAGAAGTAGCAGATGCATATAATACTGTAATGAAAGCACAGCTAGATGCATTGCTTACAGCTACCCAAGACGCTAAAGATCAAAGTGACGATGCAGTTATTGCATTGCAAAACGGCGGTGTACCGGGTGCAGGCGCAACAGATATTGAAAATCTACCAGCAGAAGGTGAAGCTGATATAGAAGCACCAGAAGACGAAGAGTCAGATGGCCTGGGTACTACTCCGTCGGCAGCAGGCGGCGGAGAACCATTGGGTCGTGCTAAAAAGATTGCACCTCCTACACCAGGCGCAGCGCCCGCTGAATTGGCAGAAACACGTCGTCGTAGACTTGGTGAAAAGTGGGACACAGAAATGAAAACTGCTGAAAAGGACAAAGGCAAGTGGGATGGCTGGACATTGGCCAAGCTAAAAGCTCGTCACAAAACACTAATGGATAAAGCTACTCGTACTGCTGCTGAACAAACAGAAGTAAAGCAAATCAACTTTGCAATTCGTGCTAAGCAAAAAGACAAGTTTGGTAAGATTAACGAAGGTGCACTGGGTACTATAGCCAAGTTGCTTGGAGCACTTGGTGTAGCAGGTGCCGCATATATGGGCTTGGACTCTGCAAAGGATTCACCACTCGGCGAAGCACTAGCTGCTGCCGCAGCTAATGGAGATCAGTATGCTGCACAAGAACTTAACAGACTTGATGGGTATGCCGATGTAGGAAACTTCCAACAGCTACAAAATCTTAACAACAAGTATCTAAACGGCGCAGGTGCTACACCGCCTGTAAACGAAGCTAAAAAAGCCAAGCCAGATTTCCTCGACCTTGACAAAGACGGCAATAAAAAAGAGTCAATGAAGAAGGCAGCAGCCGATAAAGCAAAAGCACCTGTTAAGAAAGTTGCAGAAGCTAAAAAAGCCAAGCCAGACTTTCTTGATATTGACAAAGATGGTGACAAGAAAGAACCAATGAAGAAAGCAGTGGCAGACAAAGCAAAAGCACCTGCTAAGAAGGTTGTTGAAGCCAAAGCCAAAAGCCCATATGCAATAGGTATGTGGCAAGCTAAAAAAGAAGCGGGTATGAACCCAGACAAGCCTGCAAAAGATCTACCTAAGAAAGTTATCACTCGCGGACATAAAATTGCACGTGGTATAGACAAGACAGACGAAAGTGTTACACGTCTAGGCGGCTTGCTGGAAACAGCACGCAACGGCAAACTGCAATTGGAATCCATGCTTGCTAACCACCGCGCAGAATTTGCTGCTATGGTAAATGAAGGCCGCGCCAAAGATGTAATGATGCAAGGTCAAGGTCTTGAAGGCGATGTTCTTCAAAACAAGATCAACGAAATGACAAACATGGTAACGAAGCTTGAAGATCAGATTCACGCATACAATGCAGACAGCCGTCGTCAAATGAAAGAAGCAATTGCACAAGAACGCAAAGCTTATAGATTTGCACAGGCCAAAGCTGCTAATCCATGGGGCGTAATGTTTGAAAGTGCAAACGGCGGCCGTGATTACAAGTTCTTCAAAGATCAACAAGCACGTGATTATTGGGTACAACTCAATAGCAACGTAAAGGCAAAACTAATAGGTCCTGCACATTTCGATAGAGCAGCGTCTAACTGAAAAGGTTAATACAGTGCGTTATAAAGAAATTGCAAGTCTGCCAAGTACACCAAAAGAAGCACAAAATGCCATTTTGGATCTTGTTACAGTATATCGAAGCAAGGATGCTGCTAGTATACCTATGACAGAAATACTAAGTGTGCTCCATAATCAAGGATTTGACGCTGATAAGCGTTGGGTTATGGACACACTCAAAAACCAAGCAGGCATTGTACGCATTGCACCAGACCAAGTTATATTACAACAAGAAGAACCACCTGAAACCGCGTCAGATGTAGAAGCAGATTTCAGTAAACAAAAAGTTGCCCAAATGGCATCCAGTGCAGCAAAGAAGAGCGTAAAAAATGGCTAACAGCATATTCATTACTGCGGCAGAAGCTAGACAAAATCCAATACGAGAACGTGTGGTATTTGATGAAGGTACTGCTATTAGCAGCTCTATATTAGAAGCAGTACGCACAGGCTACTATAACGCATTGGTAAATGGCGATTCGCCAATGACACAGACTGTTGCTACCAGTACTCCTGTTTATAGTATAGACAACACTGCAAATACATTTGAAGTAGCTGGACACGGTTATAACACAGGCGACGAAGTATTGGTTTACAGTTCAGGACAATTACCAAGTCCGTTAACTACTGATACCATATATTACATCATATATGTAGATGTTGATACAGTTAAGCTTGCAACATCCAAACAGGATGCATTGGCAAAACGTCCTATCAGTATTGATTTGGTATCTGGTGTTAACAGTATCACGTTGACCAATCAAGGCACAGGTTATACATATACGCCAACAGTTACATTAACAGGTGGAAATGCAACTGTGCAGGCAACTGCACAGGCCATACTTGCACCGTATGGCGATATATCTTACATTTCGGTAGGATATCAAGGCAGCGGGTATCATTATGTACCTACTGTAACAGTTGTTGCACAAGGCTCTGGCGCAGCAGCAGGTGCAGTAACATTCCAAGCTGTATCAGTAGTTGTTGCTGGCAGTGGTATAAATTATCGAGTAAACGATCTTCTTACAGTGGTTGGCGGCACAGGTGCAGCAACTACAGCATTGGTCACATCTGTCGGCAGCGGCGGCGAAGTTACAACTGTAAGATTGTATGGCTACGGTAATTATTCTGCATTGCCAACACTGTCTGGTGTGGCTACAACAGTATCACCGGGCGGCGGTACAGGTTGTACTTTAACACTTAATATGGGAATTGCTTCTATTGCAGTTGCAAACGTTGGCGGACAATATACTGCACCACCTATAGTGACTATTACAGGCGGCGGCGGTACAGGCGCTACAGCAACTACAGTTTTGGCCGGCGGTGTTGTATCCAGTATACCTATTACAAGTACTGGTAGTAACTATACATTTGCACCCACTATAACAATGTCAAGTGGCAGTGGTGCAACTGCGGTTCCATATTTGGTACCAACTGGTATTGGAAATGTAATATTATTAAACAATGGCGGCGCAACATATATTAGTCCGCCGGGTGTAGGTATAACAGCAGCAGGGTCTGGTGCAACAGTATCAGACGTATACATGGCAATATTGTCTGCTGTACTTGCTACTGGTGGCGCAGGTAGCCAATACAGCAACGGCGATGTGCTGATTATTGCAGGTGGTACAGGATCTGATTCTGCAACAATTATGGTAGACGAGGTAGGCTTGCAGGGACAGATTGTACTGTACACATTGCAAACCAGCGGTTCTTACAGCACATTGCCAGTTATGAATTACAACGCAGTCTATGGTGGCACAGGCCAAGCTGCAAGTTTCAACCTAACGTCGGGTATCGGCAATATCATATTGTCATCTGGTGGCACAGGTTATACTGCACCGCCGACTGTGCTTATAACGGCAAATGACCTATCGGGTTACGGTGCCAGTGCATATGCTACGATGTCTGCGGGGTCTGTCAGCAGTGTGGTAATTACTGCACCTGGTACAAATTACACTGCGATTCCCACTGTTACCATAACCAGCGGTAGTGGTGCGGCAATTTCTTCTACGTTATCTGCAACCAGTGTACAATATGTAAATGTCAGCAACACTGGCTCTGGATATACCACTGCAACTGTTATTTTTGTAACGGATCATGGTGTTAATGCAACTGCGGTACCAGTGATTGTGGGCGGCGAGATTGTCAGTATAGATGTTACGTTTGAAGGCAGCGGATACATATTAGCACCAACTGTTATCATAGACGGTGATGGGCAGGATGCAGCAGCATATGCAGAACTGCGTCCTACAACTGTGGATTATCTCAGCATTACCGACTTTGGAGAAAACTATACCAGCATACCCACTGTGTCAATTGGCGGCGCTGCCACTGCCAATGTCAGCTTGTATAGCACAAGCGTATCGCAAATTGTAGTAACAAACGGCGGCAGCAAATACACCAGTGCGCCACAGGTCAATGTCATACCGGGTGCAGGTGAAACTGCAACACCTATTCAGCCAACTACCACAGTTACACGTGGTTTTAGCATAGACAGCATCGTAATAACAAACTCAGGTGACGGATATACATCTGCACCCACAGTTGCTATCAGTGCTCCGCATAACTTGATTGGCAACGCTGCAACTGCAACTGCTACCATAGGCTACGGCACTGGTACAATGACTATACAACCCTATGCTTCTAGTAGAGATTATTGGCTAATTTGGCAGAATCAAACGCCAAGCGATCCCAATTTGACACGCCCATATGCAGAACGTATGGACACTGTGATTGCCTATTTTACCAATTTGGGTTACACTATCAATCGTCAAACTAATCCTACAACTGGTAATACCTTGCAGTGGAATGTAAAGTGGTGATGCTATGAGAGCAAGTGAATTTATAATTGAAGGCAGTGCGCGACTAAATCAAGATACTATTGATCTAGTAAAATCGGCATGGGATATGGGAGACAGCCCTACAGAAATAGCCAAATCTCTAGATATGAACATTAACAGTGTTAACAACTTATTGTCTAAATACTACCCAGATCGACCAAACAAGGCTAGAGAGAAAAAACAACATCCTATAGATAAAGATACTATTGAACTAGTAAAACTTTATTGGGACGATGGTAATACACAAACACAAATAGCTAATAGTTTGGGTTTAAACCCAAAACAAGTTAATCGCATTTTACTTAAATATTATCCAGATAGATCTAATAAAGCAGCTCCTGTAGACAAAAAAACTATCGAGTTGGTAAAAGCTGCGTGGGACCAAGGTAAATCGCCAACTGAAATTGCTAGCCAACTTAATTTAAAAAATAAGTTTGTTGATAGTATATTACTTAGATTTTATCCAGATAGAAGTAATAAAGTAGTACAATGGTCTCTTGCATTAAGTGATGATGATAAAAAGAAAATTGCAGCTGATTTTCTTGACGGTAAAACTGTACTTGCGTTAACAAAAGAATATGGTGTTAGTTCTGCAGGTATTGTAAGTGTACTACAGCAGCAACTAGGCAACGAAAACTACAAAAATGAAATGGAAAAACGCAAGGCCACACCTGGTGTTAGGACAAAAAATAAACTTTCGTCAACGCAGTTGGCTAAAATTAGAGATATGTATGCCAACGGTGTTACAATTCTTGACATAATTACATATTTTGACGGTGTTGTTAGCGCAGCAACTATAGAGCGTAATATGCTTAAACAACCTGATTATGCAGAACTTCGTGCTAAACGAGATGAACGCAAACGTAAGATCAATACAGGTAGTGTTGCTACTACTAAAATACATCGACCGGGTGTAATAGATCCGCAAGGCTATAAAGGTCCAGGAACCATACATACGTGGGGCAGGTTTCCATCATCCAAATGGGGCATGCATAAACCATGAGAGCCATTGAATTCGTAACAGAAGCCGCAGGCAGACCACGAGTAATTTCACAAGAAAAAATTGACACAATAAAACAATTATTTGATCAGGGCGACGTAATTGGCACGATTGCACAAAAAACAGAATTACCCCCCGCAAAAGTAAGTAGTATACTTCACAACTATTATAAAGATAGAATCAAACGTTTGGCGGGCAGAAAACAAGACGCATCAAAAGAAACTATTGACACAGTAAAACAACTATACAACCAGGGCGAATCGCTTGACTCGATTGCACAACAAACTGGAGTAACTCCACAAAAAGTAAATGGTATACTTTTTAGTTACTATAAAGACAGAGTAAGACGTTTACCTCATTTACCTAAGCATGTAATTAGTTCTGCCAAAGCATTGAGTGATGCCGGCTACACTCCGGCTGAAATAGCTGCGCAACTTGGTATGGACAACCAACAACTACAACATATACTTTATAGACATCATCCAGATCGCGAAAACAAAATGGTATATACTGCAATACCATCCGATGTCAAACCAACAATAATAGATATGTACAAGCATGGTAAGGATGAAAACACCATCCACGCTGAATTGAACTTACAATCTACGCCAATAGCAATTAGACAGTTTCTGTATAGATTACCTAACTGGGCAGAATTACGCCGCGAACATATATCTAATAATCCTACGCGAACACACAAAACTGGCGAATATGTTAAAAAATCACCGGAAGTCAAAGCAAAACTAATAGATATGTACAGACATGGTAAGGATGAATCCACTATAAACACTGAATTAAACTTACAATCTACAACAGACGCAATTAAACAGTTTCTATATAGGTTACCTAATTGGGCAGAATTACGCCGCGAACATATATCTAATAAACCTACGCGATAACACAACCTTGATTATTAATTTTGAAGGTGCACTGGATACTGTATAATAGCATGTTAGGCACGTTATCGAAAGTAGTACAATGACCGCACAGCTAGATATATTGATAGGCGTTATACCAAAGATAAATCCCGATGCACCTACCGTTGGTCCAGCAGTACTGAAATCACATATAGAAGCCCATGGTATGACCTGCGAAGTTGTAGACTTCAATGTGAAGCTGTTCAATGCAGCAAAACAGCACAACCTACAAAACTACTATTTTGAAGATGATTACATTTTTGCATTAGAACACGATCATCCAGCTCTGCATCCAGACTTTGTCAAATTCTACAACACACTGGAGTATGTGTTCCTAGACTGGATTGAGTTTATAAAACAAAAAAATCCCCGTGTCATTGGTATGAGCCTGCTGTCTGCACACAGCGTAGCAGTTGCAGCCAAACTGGGAATACTGCTTAAACTTCATTGCCCTGACATACGAATACTATGGGGCGGCGCAGCCATTGAATATGGTATACATGTTTTTCAAGAACTGGGCTATTGCGATGATTACATTTACGGCGACGGCGAAGCCAGCATTATTGATTACTTAAAAGGCAATTTTACCGGCAAAGGCATCAACTCGTTAGATCCCAATCAAGTTAGTGATCTCAACAGTGTTATGATCCCAAACTATGATGATATAGACTGGTCTGAATACCACAATGAAGGACATCCGCAACCAGTCTATATAACTGGTAGTAGAGGCTGTGTTAAACGTTGCACATTCTGCAATGTATACAGAATATGGCCCGAGTATTATTTCAGAGACGGCGAATACATTGCACAAGAAATAATCCAAATAAAAGAAAAATACGATAGAAAAACCTTTCTGTTCACTGACAGTTTGATCAATGGCAGCATGAAAGCGTTTAGAAATCTAATGAAGTCACTGATCAATTATAGACAAACTGCCACAGATTTCAGTTGGGTAAGTCAATGGATCATACGTCCTAAACATCAAAGCCCAGAAGAAGATTACCAAAGTATGAAAGCTAGCGGCTGCTCCATGCTTGAAATTGGATTGGAAAGTTTCAGTCAAGATATACGATACCACATGGGTAAAAAGTTTACAGATGAGGACATGTGGCATTGTTTGGCAATGCTCAACAACTATGATATACCTCATGTGCTGTTGATGATAGTGGGGTATCCCACTGAAACAGAAGAAGACCATCTACATACACTTGCATGTATCCGTCACATTTTCAAACTAGGCTGGCAAAAAAACACAAGGTTTAGTTTTGGTAACACGCTAATGCTGCATCGCAGCCAGCCACTGTTCCCGTTGATTGAAGATGAATTAGAGTACTACCATAGCAATATAGATTGGAAATACCGAGACAACGATTTAAATACACGCATACGTAGGATCAAAGAAGTCAACAGTCTCATTAAAGAACTACAGAATATAGATGTGCAATCGTGGCTAACAGAAAAAGCACTGAAAAACTACGATAAAAAATTAGAAGGATCATTACCAAATGATTCATGGTTGGGATAACAAAGGACAATCACAATGAATATGCGCAGTACCCTATACGGTCCAGAGACTTATCTGCTCAAGAGCAAAAAGCCCAGAGAGCAGGCATTGGTCGCTGCATGTTACAACATGACAGACGATGAAATTCGAGCACTTAATGAAAAGCCCAACATCATCAAAGGTCTGCTCAATATTAAACAACTAAAGATGAATGCAGAGTCTGCAAGTCGTGCAGAAGTATTGGCAGATATGATGACAAGATTACACCATCCAGACCGGTTATCCGGTTGACACTGTAGTATAATATGTTATGTTGACTACAATAAATACAGCAGCACAAGGAACACTGTGATGAAACTCAACGACGTTACCAAAACAGATGACGAAGCTCTGTATGAAGCTCTTGACACTGACAATGATACTGGTGTTAGCACCGAAAATCTTGTTAAAATGGCCAAAGCTGATAAGTCCGACGAGTGGACTCGTTATAGCAGTGTAGATGAATACTTTGCGCATCTTGATAATATGGTTAAGCTTGCAGCGAGTAAACAACGATGAGATTGAATGAACTACTACCCGTATTAGTAGAAGCAAAAAAGCAACAGGCAATGCCTGTTGCTGCTGTTACAACTCCGACACCCGGTTTGGTAATTGAAGAATGTCCACTGTACAACGACAGTTTAATTGAAAAACTTATGGTTAATAAGGATATTGCAGACAAGGTAAAAGAATTTATTTCTTTCAAGACTAATAATATATTGGGTAAATTTGGCAGAGTTGACAAACGAGGCCCGACTGGTACTGCATTCGAACTTATGGTGCCAGGTATACGTCATGCACATTTAACATTTGACATTTCGATTTGGTATAAAGTTGCAGGATCTAATCCGTCAGTGATTAAGTTATATGGTATTTTTACACACGACGAGACTGGTACTGGTCAACCAACCAAACCTGCTAAGTCAAAAGCTATGGCAGCAAGAATGGCACAACAAGCTGACAAGTTTGTACGCATACCGTAAGTTATACATAGACAATCCTGCATTGTATTAATATAATTGCTACATGCAATACAATCCCATATACACATATAAAAAGTTAGACAGACAAGACGGCGGCGCACAAGGCCGAGTCTATGTAGATGATGCTGGTACTGGTATGCCAAGCGTTACAACAATCCTTAGTGCTACCAAAGATATGGAACACCTTATTGCTTGGCGAAAGCGTATAGGTGAAGACAATGCAAACCGTATTTCAGCAGAAAGTGCCGGGCTTGGTACTACAATGCATGCTCATTTGGAAGCATATGTTCTTGGACAACCACGGCCCGGTGGTACAAATTATGGTAGAGTTATGGCCAAGAAGATGGCAGACACTATCATCACAGAAGGTCTGGTACATGTAGATGAAGTATGGGGTGTAGAAGCACAATTACATTATCATAACCTGTGGGCAGGCACAACTGACTTGGTTGGCATGTGGCAAGGACAGCCTGCAATCATTGACTTTAAAACAACTATCAAACCCAAAAAACGCGAATGGGTAGAAGATTACCGTTTGCAACTTGCAGCATATGCAATGTCCCATAATCTATTACACGGCACTGATATTAAAACCACAGTTGTTCTCATGTGCAGTAGAGAATGCGAGTATCAGCAGTTTGTATGGCGCGGTGCTGAATTTGAAGAAAGCACATTGCTATGGAGCAAACGTGTTGAACAATACTACAACAATCATGTATTCGACGGCGCCGCAACTTGACATGGACATCCGATAAATACTCAGCAAGTATTAGGATGTCAGCATGGCTATCATATCAATCAGTAGAATTCAACATCGTAGAGGTCTACGGGCAGATTTACCCACCAATTTAAACGAAGCCGAGTTAGGTTGGTGCTTAGACACACGTGAATTGTTTATTGGTAATGGCAATACCTACACTGGTAACAGTCAAATATTGACACAATGGGGACCCAATGATCAGCTTATCGAGCATGCGTATGTAGGTGATACTGGTATCTCTGCATCTACTGGTCCCACTTATCGCACGCTGGGCAGCATATTAGACGACACGCTATGCGTTAAAGACTATGGCGCAGTAGGTGACGGGGTAACCGATGACACTGCTGCAATTCAAGCTGCTATAGATGATGAATGGGCACGAATTTCTGCAAATCCATATGCATACGCACAGAGTAGGGATTCGATTTATTTCCCAGCAGGTACCTATAATATATCTGCAAGTATAAATCTTTACCCGTATACCACACTGATAGGCGACGGCGTAGACAGATCCATCATACAGTTGCAGTCTGGCTTTGTCGGACCCGTGCTGCGAACTGCGGATAGCCTTGGACAAGTTGGTGCTAACATAGGTACTAACGGCGGCATAATTCCCACAAGTATTTCTGTAGCTGGATTTAGTTTAGATGGCAGTGTTGATGTAATAAATCCCGTCATCCTTTTACAACGCTGTAATAACATATCTATAGCATCTTGTAAATTAATCGGTGGATGGTCGCAAGGCGGCACTAATACATCTGCTGGCAATGGTATCACAATTAACAGTCTTGGAACTGCTGTTACAACAGAATATCTGTCATTCGATGATATTACCATTACTAATGTAGTATATGGTATATATTCAGCAGATCCTGTTGATTACATAACTGTGACTGAATCAGTTTTAACTAACAGTTACTACGGTATAGGCCTAATACATAGCAGCGACGGTGGCCCGCGATATACAAAAATAAGCAATAATACATTTGACAACATTGCGTCATATGGATTGCGTGTAACAACTAGACGTCAGAGTGTTAACAGTCTTAATAATACTTACAACGAAGTTGGTACTGTATACTCTGTGCCTGTTATATACTGGGATGCGCAATCAAACAACTGTTCGAGCATAGGCGATGTGTTTAGTCAGCCCGTGCGTAGTTTACAAATATACAACGGCGCACCCCCATCTAATACAGTTTACAATTCACAGTCTACTGAATTGGTACAAAATACTCCTACGCCTTTAAGTGCTGTCATACTTGCAAACCAAGTTGATATCGCAAGTGGTATTGCGTTTGACATTGCAAATGTAGATAATATGCTAACCGCATGGATAGATTACGCTATGGTATTTGGTACTTACCGCAGAAATGGTAGATTATCAATAATATCAGATACGATAACAGTTAATTTGTCTGATACAAATCTTGAATTAAACACAGACGCATCTGTGGTGTTCACTGTGGGAATTAGCGACTCAACGGTCATAATTTATTATACGAGTACAGGTACAATATCCGGTACACTAACGTATATCCAAACAGTTTGGACTACTTAATTTAACACCCAATAGGGATTCACAACCCACAATGCATAGCAATTTCCTCCTACACCCGACTGAACTACGACATGAATGGCGAGAACTGCGTAAACAACTGGCAACAGATATAACCGATGTCGTACATTATCAAACTGTGATAGATTGGTGGAGTCTTGCTCCACTTAGTAAACGTTATCTCGATTACACAAACTGCACAGATTGGCCAGATCCTTGGAACATGATAGATCGTAAAGAATTTGATGTTGACAGCATATCGTTATGCATGTTCTATACCTTGTTGTTTGCAGATGGCGCTAAGTGGACCACTGATAGATTATTGCTGGCAGTGGCAGTAAGCCGTAAGCACAGTACTGAGCAATTGGTATGCGTTGCAGACGACAAATGGCTGTTGGGATACGACCATTCTCGTTTGATAAATTTCAAAGACCAGAGTGACATAGAGTACAAACAGACATATAATTACAATTCTAGTCTACGGTGTATAGAGGAAACCACACTATGGAATTTTAACAACACTGTAGAGTCGATAGAGCTATAAACTATGGCAAAATGCATAATTTTAATTATGTTTTTCAACAGTTTAATTATTGCTTGATAACGCTTGCATGTGTTGCTGTACGCAGGTGTTCTGTTTAAAAATGCAACTCATTATTGCATATATTGCAACACATAAACCGGGCAACCGGTGTTAAATAACCTATCGCTGGCCAAGCGACAATATACACGTTCAGGGGAGAATAATAGACATGGCAGCCGCACATAGATCAGACATAATGGTAACTAAACGAGACGGGCGAAAAGAACCACTGGACCTTGACAAAATGCACAAAGTTGTATTTTGGGCAACGGATGGCATCAATAGCGTTAGTGCTAGCGAAGTAGAAATTCGTAGCCAAATACAATTTTTTCAGGATATCAAAACTGTTGAAATGCAAGAAACCCTGATCAAAGCAGCAGCAGATTTGATTAGTGAAGAAAATCCCAATTACCAATATGTTGCAGGACGTCTTGTCAACTATCATCTTCGCAAGGATGTCTATGGTCAATACCAGCCATGGCATATCAAAAAGCTAGTTGACAAAAACGTGGCAGATGGATTTTACGACAAAGAACTGCTAGAAAAATACAATGACAGCGAATGGGAAGCTATCAACCGCTTTATTGACCACGACCGCGATATGACATTGACATATGTTGCCATGGAGCAGATGCGTGGCAAGTACCTCGTACAAAATAGAGTAACCGGTGAGAAGAAAGAAACACCACAGATAACATATGCACTTATTGCTGCTACTCTGTTCATCAACCACGACCGCAATACCCGCATGCAGCTTGTAAAAGAATATTATGATGCTATCAGCAAGCATGATATCAGCTTGCCAACTCCCATTATGGCAGGTGTACGTACCCCACAACGTCAATTCAGCTCATGTGTGCTTATTGAAACAGGTGACAGTTTAGACAGTATCAATGCAACAACCAGTGCAATTGTAAAATATGTCAGCCAAAAAGCCGGTATTGGTATTGGTGCAGGCAGCATTCGTGCAATTGGCAGTCCGATTCGCAATGGCGACGCAAGTCATACTGGTGTTATCAGCTTCTATAAAATGTTCCAAGCTGCTGTTCGCAGTTGCAGCCAAGGCGGTGTGCGTAACGGTGCTGCTACTCTGTATTATCCCATTTGGCATTTGGAAGTAGAAAACCTGTTGGTGTTGAAAAATAACCGCGGTATCGACGACAACCGTGTACGTCATATGGACTATGGTGTACAGTTTAGCAAATTGTTTTATGAACGACTGATTACAGGCGGTGATATTACTCTTTTCTCTCCTAGCGATGTGCCAGGACTATATGATGCATTCTTTGCAGATCAAGATCGTTTTAGAACACTGTATGAAGCAGCAGAACGTAATAAAAAACTTCGTAAAAAGACTATAAAAGCAATAGACTTGTTTAGCAGCTTTATGGAAGAGCGTAAAAACACTGGGCGTGTATATCTTCAAAATGTAGACAACGCTAACTCGCATGGTTCATTTATTGAACATCTTGCTCCTATTCGTCAAAGCAATCTCTGTGCAGAAATTGACTTGCCTACTAAACCTCTTACTGATATCAATGACGAAGAAGGCGAAATTAGCCTTTGCACATTGAGTGCGATTAACTGGGGCAACATTAAAAGTCCAGCTGACTTTGAAAAGCCATGTAAGCTGGCAGTAATGGCACTGGACAATCTGCTGGACTATCAGGACTATCCTGTTAAAGCTGGCAAAGTTAGCACAATGAATCGTCGACCGCTGGGTATTGGTATTATTAACTTTGCATATTGGCTAGCTAAAAATGGTGTAAGCTATAGCGACCCTGCTGCATTGGCTCTGGTTGATGAATATATGGAAGCAATGAGCTACTATCTTATCAAAGCATCTGTGGATCTTGCACGTACCAAGGGTGCTTGCCTCAAAAACAATGAAACCAAATACGG
>JAUKPQ010063504.1:0-99782 GCA_032273045.1 Chloridella minuta | reverse complement strand
GCGTGAATACGGCGCACGAGAATGCGCGCCATGCTGTACAGAAGGCGGAGTTCCTTCTGAAGTTTCCATTTTTCAGACGCTTTTTCCGCGTAGGCTATGTCCCGCTCAAGCGCGATGACCTGAACCTTTACCGACCTGTGTCGTGAGAGGAGCGCGGGAACATCGTTTTGAAGCTCACCAAGGGCTTCCCGCGCCTTTTCGACCATGGATTTACTGGGCATCACTCTCTCCCTTTTCCACGCTGCGCCCACAGTCGGGGCATTTCCAACAGTCGATCACCTTGCCCGGCCCGCCAGCAGAAAACGTGCTGGCGTGTGTATCGCCGGGGAAATCTGGCATCCCCCCAACGTAGGTTTGCTTGGTCGCAATACCTTCTTTCAATTTAGTCCCGCACTTGTAGCAATTCACTACACATCCTCCAAATGCGACGTCGAGACGCCATTGCAGGTGTCAATACGCAAGACGGCGATGCGCGGCGTGGATGCGGCGGCCCTGTCTGCCTTTTTGCGTGTCAGGTGTGATCTTGAAGATGGCCCTGTGTTGTAAACATTGAACCACTTGGAGGTCACCACAGGCGCGGGTTTGCCACGGTAGACAACCGTTCTTTCCCAATGCGGGATGACAAGAGGAACCCATTTATCTGGGTGGTTGCCGTGGATGTAGTGTGTCCACCCGTGCGGCCATGCTTTCAGCGCCGCTTGCTCATCCTCGGTCAGCAGATCAAATGGGATGCGGTTCGTTGTCGGATCAAACGTCATCGGCATCCCCCCTTACCCTATTTCCTACCGCGTGAATCTCCACGCCCGCCTCGCTAAACATCTCCTGCACCAGTCGGATGTCGTCCGCCCAGCGCGCCCGGAACGCCGCGTCCGGCAGTGGCCAGACGACGTGCGCGATCCCCGCCTGTATCGCGGCCCCCGCGCACTGGGCGCAGCACGGGTGCGTCACCACCAGCGTTGCCCCGTCCAGTGGGGCCGTGGCAAAGCTGATCGCGTTGGCCTCGGCGTGGCGGATCATCTTGTACTTGACCGCCCGATCCTCCAGCCGCGCGGGCAGATCCTTGACCCCGCGCGGCAGGCCATTGTACCCCGCGCTGACAAAGCGGCGCTTGGCGTCAAACAGCACCGCGCCGACCTGCGTCGATGGGTCTTTCGAGAGCTTGGCAACGTGGCGCGCCATGTCCAGCGCCCACATTTCCAACCGCTCGTCGTGCAGTGGGTATTCCATCAGATCCTCCCCAGATCGTTGATAAATTCTAGCTCGGCGGTGCGCTTCGACGCCACGCGCGCCATGCGCAGCCGCTCATATGGGTGGTCGGCCAGCATGTGATGCACAAACACGGGCCGCGTCTGGCCCGACCGGGCGATCCGCCGCACGGTCTGGATGTACAGCTCCGGCGACCACGGCACGCTGTAGAACAACATCCGAGCGCCCCCAAATTGCAATTCCAGCCCATGTCCGGCGCTGGCGGGGTGCAGGGCCAGCAGCGGCACGTCCCCCATGTTCCAATCCGCGCAGGTCTGCGCAAATTGCTTGTCGCTGACGCCCGCCCCCAGATAGCGGATGGACGGGTACAGCTCGCGCAGGGCGGCCAGATCCTCCTGATACCAGTAGCAGATGATCAGCGGCTCGCCGTCCAGCCCCGCCACGAAATCCACCAGCGCGTCGGTCTTGCCGCCATCGTAGTGCTGCACGGCCTCGCCGCTGCGGTAGATGTACCCCTGCATGAGTTGCGACATCTTGCCGCTGGCCACGGCCTGCGACAGGGCCACCACGACGGCCTCATCGTCAAGGTCCACGTCGGACAGCGTCCCCGTGCGGCCCAGCTCCACCATCAGCTCGCGCTCCATGCTCTCGGCATCCGCCAAGGCCGTGGGCGACAGCGGCACGATGATGTCGTGATCGGGGCCGCTGACGAATGGCACGTCCACCGTCTCCTCCGGGGGGATCGTGACCGCCCATGTGTTTACCACCGCCCGCAGGCGTGGCAGGGCATCGCTGCGCACGGCCCAGACGCGCTGGTGGTAGTCCGTCGGCATGAAGTGCTGCACGCGCCACGGGTCGAAGCTCTGGCCCCACGCGCGCCCCTTGGATACGATCTGCAGTGGCATCCAGACATCCTCCCAGCCATTGGGCCGGGGCGTCCCGGTCAAGCCCCAGATCGCGCCAAAGGCGGCGGCAAATCTATTCAGCGCCTTGGCCCGCGCGCCGCGTGGCGACTTGAAGCGCGACATCTCGTCGATGACGAGCTGGTCCAGACCCGCGTGCGTCGGCAATTTCTTCAGCTCGTCGATCAGCCACGTCAGGTTGTCGATGCCGCAGACATAGACATCGTGATCGGCGCGCAGGATCTTGCCGCGCTGCTCCGGGCCGCCCGACATCACGCCGACGCGCATGTGTTGCAGGTGTCCCCACTTGCGGACCTCGGCGGGCCAGACGGTCAGGGCGACGCGCTTGGGCGCGATGACAATGGCCGCGCGGATTTTCCTGTCCTGCTGCAGGTCGCAGATCGCGGTCAGGGCGCTGACAGTCTTGCCGCCACCCATGCCCAGCACGATCAGCACGCCCTCGCTGTGTTTCATTTCCTCGATCAGGCGCTGCTGCACTG
This sequence comes from Chloridella minuta, assembly GCA_032273045.1. Taxonomy (NCBI): domain Eukaryota; class Xanthophyceae; order Mischococcales; family Pleurochloridaceae; genus Chloridella; species Chloridella minuta. The sequence continues at coordinate 97,174 of JAUKPQ010063504.1, read as the reverse complement.
ACCGCAATTCGGTACGCTGTCGCATCTAAATTCCCCCCTGTAATTCCCCGTCGGGTGTTGGTGGGCTGGCGGACCGTGCCGCCAGCCCGGTAGGTCTAGACGCGGCGGCGGCGGCCCGTGGGGGCCTCGGCAGCGTCGGGTTCCACCACGACAGGTTCGGGCGTGCGCTCAACCTTGGACGCCGTGGCGGCCCCCTCCTCGTCGCCGCTCATGTCGGCCCAACCAACAATTTCCATCTGCGGGACGTAGGTCTTGCCGTAGCTGGCGTGCTGGTAGGAATCGACGCCGATGCGGACAATCGGGAAGACGTAGGTCGTCCCCTCGCCCAAGCGGTTCTCCAGCGCCTCCAACACCTCGGTCATCAGGCGCATCCCGCCCACCGAGGTGGATTTGAATAGCGCCTGTTGGTTCTTCTCGCTGCCGTCCAAAAACTTCAGCTCAAAGGACATCTGGTCCTTCCAGACGCAGCGCGCCTGCGTGCGGGGGTCGATCTGTTCGGGCAGGGTATGCGCGGGCGGCTTGGGCTGCGTTATTTTCCACATCTCGTCGCCCAGCAGCTCGTTCTTGCCCTCCTTCGGCCCCCGGTTGGTCCAGCAGCTATAGCCGTGCTGGATCGACAGCGGGTTGATGATGGCCTCAGTACCGATAGCGATCTGCGTGTCCTGCTGGCCCAATGCCCAGCTCCCGTCGCGCAGGAGGCGCAGGTACGGGGTGCCACCCACCGACGCGGGCATCGACGCCCGTGCCTGCGAGACGCCGAGGCGCAGATTTCCAAATGCCGCCAGTGCCGCCGAATTCGGGTTCGTCATGTCGTTGCTCATTTTCAGATCCTGTTTCCTAATAGCGCAGCGCGCCGTTTCTCACCACTGGGCAGGTGACGCCACGGATTAGCGCGAAACCGCGCCGACCAATCTCTGGGACAGCTCGGCCAGCCGCTCCGGCACGCTGCGCGTGGGGCGAGTGATCTTCTCCGTGCGTGACAATTTCGTGCCGCTGGACACGCCCTGCTCGACGTAGTGCTTCGGCAGGGCGATCTCGCGCGCCTTCAGCAGCTTTTCGATCTGCGCGGGCGACTTGATCTTGCGCTCCGCCCAATCATCCAGCTTGATGCGGTGCCGCTTGAAGAACAGCTTCAGCAGCCGCGTGTCGACGGCCCACGACCGCGCGCCCGCCCGCTTGGCCTCAAGGCCCCACCCCTCAATCTTGTTGCCCTGCTCGGCGTAGGCGTGCGCCTGCGCAAACACCTCGGCGATCAGCGGCTCGGCCAGCTCGGCCATCTCCAGCAGCTCCGCGTACCGCTGCGACCAATCCAGTCGGTCGTCGGGCGATCCGTTGGACGCCGCCTGCGCGGCCTGCAATTCGGTCAATTTTCCTGCCAGCGCGCCCAGCGGGTTTAGGTGCAGGGGGCAGACGGTCTTGCAGCGCGCAAATTTACACCAATCGCCCGTCGCGCAGCGCGCGTTATCGGTCTCCGCCTCGGCCACCGCCGCCTGCAACTCGTCCGCGTAGGCGTCCAGATCCCCCACGGTCGTGCGCCACTCCTGCACGATGTCCGTGCCGATCAGCGCATTGGCGGGCTGGATGATCACCAGCGTGACGAGCGTGGTGGGGTCGTCTACGTCGCCCACCCAGTCCGCCTCGGTGTTCAGCGCGCCTGCGGCGTAAAACTGGAGCTGCTTGTTGTCCACGGGCGATACGGTGCCGTGGCCAAATTTCCAGTCCATTACGAACAGCTCGTCGCCGCAGCGCCCGATGATGTCGGACGTGCCAAACGCGCCATGGATGCCCGGAAACTGCACGCGCCGCTCCACCAGCATCCGCATATCGCTGCCGATCTCGTCCTCAGTGCGCGCCACGAATGCGTCGAATGCGGCCAGTGCTGGCTCGCCCTTGTCGTCCCACAGCGCGCGATCCACGGTAAACGACCACCCGCTGGGGTGCGTGAACGTGTAGGGCAGCAAATCGGTAGGCTCGACGCCATCGCGCAGGGCCATCGCCATCAGCTCGTGCAGCGTGGTCCCCTCTTGGGCGTACACGCTGCCGCGATCATCGCGCGGCACTTGTTGCTCCAGCCTGTAGCTGGCCGGGCAGCCAATGCGGCGCGCGGCGGTAGATCCGCCCACGATGTCGCTGTGTTCCTCTGGGGTGATGTGGTCGGTCATTGCGCCCCCACGTCTACGCCCGCCGGGGCGGGGAAGGGCATGATGGCCGACATGATGGCGGCCTCGATGATCGCGTATTCGGGGCGGCCCGTATAGGCCGCCGCCGCCTTGACCCGTGCGCGGGCTTCGGGCGTCAGAAAGGTCTTCACCGCGTCGCGGTGTTGGTCGGCTTCGGGCAGCCGCATTGCGTTGAGGTCGATCATGGTGTACTCCACAGTGATGTGTGGAGGTTATGGCATGGCATTGCGTGAGGCGTCAATAGAGGATTATTTGCGGCAGCGCACCGAGGGCCTAGGCGGGGTGTGCATCAAGCTGTCGCCAACAGGGTTGCGTGGAGTACCAGATCGCCTTATAGTGCTGTCAGGGCCTCGCGTGGTGTTCGTGGAATTGAAGCGACCGACGGGCGGGGTCATCTCGAAATTGCAGCACTGGTGGCGGGATCGTCTCGTCGCGCTGGGCTGCGAGCATCACTTTGTGAAAACGCGCGCCGAGGTGGACGCGCTGCTAGGGAAACAGGCATGACACTGGAAAAATATTGCTTCATCGACACCGAAACGCTATCGGGGGCTGACCTAAAGGCCACGGGCATCTATCCGTACAGCGCGCACCCAGATTTTCGGGTTATGATCGTCACATACGCAATTGGCGACGGCCCGGTGAACATCTGGCATCAGGACCGCGCGCACGTCGGTGAGTGGCTCGACTGGAACGACGCGCCAGAGGATCTGCTGGAATTCTTGGAGCGGGTCGAGGCGGGCGAGGCGCACTTCGTGGCGTGGAATGCGGCCTTCGATCGGCTGGCGCTGTCGCGCGGCATCCGGGGCTATGCCAATGCCAAGCCGGAGCATTTCAAGGATGCGATGGTGCAGGCCGTGCGGTCCCACCTGCCGCCCGATCTGGCTGGCGCGGGCCGCGTGGCGCGCGCCGAAATCCAGAAGCGCCCCGATGGCAAGCGCCTAATCAAGCAGTTCTGCCTGCCGCCCTTTGCCGACCCGGCGACGCACGCGGATGACTGGTGGGCCTTTCGGATGTACGCGCTGGACGACATACCGCCCATGCGGGCCGTCTGGCAGGCCACGCTGCCGATGTCAGATCTGGCGTGGCGACAATACTGGGCCAGCGAATACATCAACGACGCGGGGATGCCCGTGGACGTGGAATTCGCCACGGCGGCGGCGTCCATCGCCGTGGTGAACGCCGCGCGCGCGGATTTTGACATCCACCGCCTGACTGAGGGGGACATCAATACCGTCAATCAGCACGTCGCCCTGTGCGACTGGGTGGTGGCTCGGATCGGCCATATGTCCGAGGCGCGCGACATCTTGCTGCGCGAGGTGAGCGAGGAGCAGGACGCGGAGGGCGACGGCGTCACGCGGCTGGCCAGCTATTCGCTGGAGCGCAGCCGGGTGGAGGATCTGATCGCCTATATGGAGCGGATCGGGACCGAGCGCGCCCTGACCGAGACCGAGGCACGGGTCGTGGAGGTCTTGCACGTCCGCGCCTACGGCGCGTCGGCCACGCCCAAGAAATTCGTCAAGCTGCTGCCAATGGTATCCGAGGGCGACCGACTGCGCGGCCAGTATGTCTACTATGGCGCGGCGGCGACGGGTAGGTTTTCGTCTCGCGGATTGCAGATCCACAATCTGGCGCGCGCCACGGTCGGCGATCAGAAGGCCGAGCTGGGCGTGATCAGCGCCATCATGGACGGGGCGTCCTATGATGACCTGCTGCCGCGCGGCCCGGTGGGGCGCACGCTGTCGCGCCTGATCCGCCCCGTGTTCGTCGCGCCCGATGGGTACAAGATGCTGTGGGCCGATTACAGCGCCATCGAGGCGCGCGTGCTGCCGTGGCTGGGCGACGCCTTCGGGGCCAATGTTGTGCTGGACATCTTCCGGGCCAATGACGCCGACCCCTCGCTGCCCGATATTTACAAGCGGCAGGCGGGGTCGATCCTCAACAAAGACCCCAAGGACGTGTCCAAGGCCGAGCGGCAGAGCCACGGCAAGGTTCCCGTGTTGTCGCTGGGGTTTGGTGGTGGCAAGGGGGCGCTGTTTGCGATGGCCCGGAATTATGGCGCGGCCTTCACCGACGCCGAGGCGGGCGACATCGTGGAGCGGTGGCGGGCCACCAATCCGTGGGCGCGCCGCTATTGGGACGACACTTGGGAGGCGGCGATTTGGTGTATGCACAACCCAAACCAACTGCGGGCGGTCGGGGCGCACCTCCACTATGTCTATCTGCCGGATTATATGCACGGCACGCTGGCCTGCCTGCTGCCCAATGGCGAGCCGCTGCTTTATCCGATGCTGCGCTGGGAGCAGCGCGAGCGCAAGGACAAGCTGACGGGCAAGATCGAGGTGCGCGAGCAACTCACCTATCGGCGCGGCTATGGGCGTGCCGCCCTGTGGTACGGCACGCTGGTCGAGAATGCCGTGCAGGCCGTCGCGGGCGCGCTGCTGAAGAATGCGCTCTTGTGCCTGCACGAGACGCACCCACAACTGGTAGTGGGCCACACCCACGACGAGGTCATCGGCATGTGTCCAATCCCAGATGTAGCGGATGGCCGCGTGGCGATGGAGCGTGCTATGCTGGACCTCCCCGATTGGGGTGCGGGCCTGCCCGTCGCCTGCGAGGCCAGCGAGAGTTTCTATTACACCAAGACCATTGACTGAGGGTAGGATCATGGACAGACAGACCGAAATTCGGGCGCAGACGTACGTGCGCCACCAGATGTTGGCCAATGGGTACACCCCGCTGGCTAACAAGGATAAGATGTGCATCCTGCGCGACTGGCCGTCGCTGGTGGTGGACGAGGCCCAGATCGACCTGTGGTCGACCCAGATGAAGTGGCGCGCGACGGGCGTGCGCATCGAGCGGGGGCTGGTGGCCATCGACGTGGATGTCAACGACGCCGACGCGGTCGATGCCCTGATCGACGCGCTGCCCGCTGACATCTGGGATCTGCTTCAGCACGCCCCCGTGCGTCGCGGAAAGGGTGACAAGGAGGCGTGGTTCTGCCGCTTGGCCGAGGGCGAGAGCAGCTTCTACCGCCTGACATCGGCGGGCTTCCGCGCGCCCGGCAGCGCGCCCGATGACGCGGTCCACCGGGTTGAGATCTTCGCGGGCGACACGGGCCGCCAGTTTGGCGTTTTCGGCGCGCACAGCATCGGCCACGATGGCGAGGTCGCGGTGTCCTACCGCTGGGCGAATGATCGCGGTCTGGACGTGGTGGACTTTGACGAGCTGCCCCGCCTGACGCGCGCGCAGCTTGCGACCGTGGCCGACACGGCGTCGCGCGTGCTGGCCGATCTGGGCTGGACTAATGACGAGATGTCCAAGGCCGGGTTCAGCTCGCCCAGCGTGATCTACGATCTGGACGCGCAGCAGTTTGACACGCGCGAGCATGGCACGGTCGATCTGTACGGGCTGGAGGGACTCTGCGCGGCGGGCGACCGCGTGCGCCTGTCCGCCTCATTTCTGGAGGGGCCGAGCGCCGCCAACACCACCCGCTGCATCGCCTACCTAAACCCCGGCGATGGGCGCGTGGCGATCTTGGAGACGGCGTCCTACGAGACGCACCGCCCGGCGTCGCTGCTGCCCAAGCCGCTGAACACGGGCGCGCTGGATCGGCTGGAGGCACTCGCGGGTGGCAGCCCGCTGTTCGCGCCGCCCGCGCCCGCGCCCGCCCCGGAGCAGGTCGGCATCGACATGCGCGACGACATGGAGCGCATCGTGGATCATCTGGTGGCCGAGGTGGCCTTCTGCCCCAGCGAGCAGCGGTGCGTCATGCCGATCAGTGGCGACGCGGCGCAGGCCATGACGCTGGCCAATTTCCGTGTGCTGATGCAGCCGATGGCCGTCGAGGTGCGCGGGCCGCGCGGTGGCTCGCAGATCATCCACCCGGCCACGATCTGGGCGTCCGACCCGCGCCGCATTGATGTCGGTGGCCACCGCTTCCGCCCGGATCTGGCCGGGCAGCGCCTCTACAGTGAGGACGGCGTGACATACATCAACACCTACCGCCCGACCGATCACGTCGAGGTCAGCGACGCGCAGATCGCCGCTGCGGGCGCGGCCTTCGAGGCGCTGCTGGCCCACCTCGTGCCGCACGTCGGCGCGCGCGACTGGTTCCGCATGTGGCTGGCGTCCAAGGTGCAACACCCGGCCACGCCCAATTGCGGCGTGATCATGGTGGCCGAGATCCAAGGCACGGGGCGCGGCACGCTGTTCGACATGATGTCGTCGGCCATCGGCCAGCGGTACGTCCGCAACATCAGCAGCACGGAGCTGATGGGCGGGCAGGGTCAGGGCCAATACAATGATTGGATCGCCAGCGCCCTGCTGGTGCTGTGTGAGGAGGTGATGGCGGGCGACGACGCGGGCGGGGCGATGGCGTGGAAGCGCCGCGAGGTCTATGAGCGCCTGAAGCAATTGGTCGATCCCCGGCAGCGCGTTATGGAGATCCGCCGCAAGGGCCTGAGCAATTACTCGTCCGAGGTCTTCGCCTCAATCCTCATGGCCACCAATCACATGAACGCCCTGCCGCTGGACGAGACGGACCGCCGCATCGCCGTGCTGGTCCAGCCCGACACCAAGTTTGACGACGTGCCGGAGCTGGTGCGCCTGATCAACCCGCTGCGCGCGTCGGGCCGCTTCGTGCCGTGGTTCGGGGCTGGCCTGTGTGGCCACCTGCGCGGCGTGGCCGTGGACACGTCGGCCCTGCGCATCGCGCCAGAGCTGGGCGATGGGCGCGCCCTGATGCGGGCCAGCAATGAGAGCGACTTTGACCACATCGTGGCCGAGGTGCTGGACGACATCCCGGCGGACTATGTCACCAATGCCGCCCTGAAGCGGCGGCTGGCCAATGCCCTGATCGCCGCCGGGGAGATCGACAGCATCCGCAATTGGTGGGTGCGGGCGCAGGACATCCTCAAACGGCCCAACAGCCGGGGGTGGATGCGGATGAAGGTTCGGCAGGTCACGGGCGGCGGCACGGGCGCGCGGCGATCCTTGGAGACGGTCTACTACCGCGTCGGCGGCGCGGGGCTGGATCACTGGGCGACGCTGGCGTGGTCCGACCGCGCCGATGCGCTGTCGCGGTCCAGCGACATCAATGACATCGCGTCGCGCGTGGATCGCGGCCTGCGTGAGCATGGCATCCACGGCGTGGCTTGACGGGTCTTGGCGGGCGTGTCAGCATCGGCCCATGCTGCACTCTAAGCCTGCCGCCAAAGGGGGTGATCGTGTATCTGGGAGGGCCGCGCAGGCAACTGCGCGGCCCTGTCTTTTTGGCGTCACACCACCCCAATTTGGGATGGTGTTACCGTGGCATTTTGGGGTGTGTTGGTGTGTCGGTGCGCAGCGGTGTTGGCGCACCATATCGGTATCGTGCCGTCACACCATCACACGGTGTCGGGCCGCCGTCACACCATAGCGGCGCGGGTGGTGTTACCATGCTAAGTGCCTGATCCATAAGGTTTTATTCGATATGGTAACACCATCACACCATCCTTGGACTAAGTATAGATGGAGGATATAAGAGTAAGAGGTAGAGATACTGATATGGTATATTGTATCTGTATAGGATGGAGCGGGGGGGGTATGGTGTGATGGTGATACGACTGCCCCCGGTTGGCCCGCCAGCCCGCGTCAGTCTGGGATTGATTGGGCGCATGGCGGGCGGCCAGCGCCGGGGGTGCCGATCACGGGCCGCAGCACACAGGCCGCAGCTCGCAGCTTGCAGCTTGCAGCACACAGGCCGCAGCTCGCAGCTTGCAGCACAAGGGTTGCAGCACGCAGCTTGCTGCACGAGGGTTGCAGGTCCGACGTACCGCGCCGACCTCTCTGTGAGACACGCCGCCGCTCGCCCGCGCGTGGGGGATCGCGCGCTGTGCGTCAATACACAATCGCCTGTGTCATGTGCGCTGATGCGCAGTTCAGCCTGATCGAGATACCAGCATGGTATCGCATAACGTGTGACGTTTAGCTAAGTGCTTGATAACACAGGGAAACGTCTAAGCGTCCACATAACATAATAGGGATTATCGGATCTTTACTGGGATCGCGCGCTGGGCTGGGGGAGCGGGAGAGGCCCCCCGGGGGTGGGGGGTTAAGGGCGGGGGCCTGCATATGCAGCCTGACGCGCATCTGACAGCTAAACCCTGAAAAAATTTTTTGCAACCCCGCACGTCGCACCAGATACGAAAAAGGTGTCACCGCCCACGACGCTTGCCACGCGGCCCCCGCCACGCTATACTGCACCCCGATAGACACTTGGGAGGTATACCGCATGACAAACAATGATTTAAGAAACGATGGTGGGCCTGCATTTTCGCGCGCAGCGTTTGAGGCAGAGAACCTTATTGATGACGGGGCCAGAGGCATGAGCCTGCGCGACTGGGTTATGGGCCAGTGCATCGCGGCAGCCTTCGGGGCTGTGAATGAATTGCACGTTGCGGACGGCGAGACACCTGACCAAGCCCGCACACGCTACTGGAAAGATGTTTCCAGAGCAGCGGCGGTGGCCGCTGACGCCATGATTGCCGAGCTGGGCAAAAGCTAATGGCGGGCAAGGCCTTACGCAAGCGCGTCTTCGCGGAAATTGAGACGCGCGGCGGCGCGGAATATTTGCAGGACTACATCGCGGAGGGCGGCACGGTTCTGGATCTGGCCACTGAGCTGGGCTGCAGCCGCACCTACCTGAGCCGCCACCTGAATGCGCACCCCGAATACAAGACCGCGCTGGACGACGCGCGGCGGGAGAGCGCCGACAAGCTGGCCGACGAGGCGCTGCAAATCGCCGATTCGCTGGCGGACGACGTGGCGGTGACGCGCGAGCAGATCGCCGTGGCCAAGGAGCGCATCGACGTGCGCAAGTGGCTGGCGACGGTCAACCACCCGGATCGCTACCAGCAGAACCGGAACGGGCCGACGGTGGTGCTGAACATCAACCAGTTGCACCTCGACGCCCTGCGCAAGACGCGCACGGGTGTGACCATCGACGCAGCGGCTATTGGCGGGGGTGACGACGAATGAGTGCCGACAATCCATTCGTGGCGATGATCGAGCGGTACGGGTCCAGCGAGGGCGGCCCGGTGCTGTTCGTGCGTGAGATCTTGGGGGCCGTCCCGGAGGCGTATCAGGAGGATCTGCTGCGGGCGGTCGGGCGCGGCGAGCGCAAGATCAGCGTGCGGTCGGGCCACGGCACGGGGAAGTCCACGACACTGAGCTGGGCGATGATCTGGTTCGTGCTGTTCCGCTTCCCGTGCAAGGTGGTCGTGACCGCGCCGACGACGGCCCAGCTCTACGACGCGCTGTTTGCGGAGATGAAGCGGTGGCTGAACGAGCTGCCGGAGGCGCTGCAGGTGTTGCTGGAGGTCAAGACGGACCGCGTGGAGCTGACGGCAGCGCCCAGCGAGGCATTCATCTCGGCGCGGACGAGCCGGGCGGAGCAGCCGGAGGCGCTGGCGGGCGTCCACAGCGACCACGTCCTGCTGGTGGTGGACGAGGCGAGCGGCGTGCCGGAGCAGGTGTTCGAGGCGGCCAGCGGCTCGATGTCGGGCCACAGCGCGATCACGATCTTGGCGGGCAACCCGACGCGGACGAGCGGCACGTTCTACGAGACGCACACGCGGCTGGCGGGCCACTGGTACACGCTGCACTGGTCCTGCATCGACAGCCCCCGCGTCAGTGACGCCTTCGTGGACGAGATGAAGCTGCGCTACGGCGAGGACAGCAACGCCTACCGCATCCGGGTCTTGGGCGAATTCGCGCAGGGCGATGACGACACGATCATCCCCCTGCATCTGGCCGAGGCGGCCAAGACGCGCGACGTGCGGCTGTCGGCAAATACGCGCCCGATCTGGGGATTGGACGTGGCGCGATTCGGCAGTGACCGCACGGCGCTGTGCAAGCGGTACGGGGCGGTCGTGACCGAGGTGGAGACGTGGAAGGGTCTGGACCTGATGCAGACCGTGGGGCGCGTCAAGGCGCAGTTTGATGGGATGCTGCCCAGCGAGCGGCCCAGTGAGATCTTGGTGGACGTGATCGGGCTGGGGTCTGGCGTGTATGACCGACTGCGCGAGCTGGGCCTGCCCGTGCGCTCAATCAACGTCAGCGAGGCCCCGGCATTCGGCAACACATATAACAACCTGCGCACGGAATTAATATTCCGATTCCGGGGGTGGCTCGAGCAGCGCGGGTCGCGCCTGCCCGACGACCCCGAGCTTATTGCAGAATTGACTTCAATCAGGTATAGTTTCGCCAGCACGGGGAAGATGAAGGCAGAGGGCAAGGACGACATGCGGCGGCGCGGGCTGAAATCACCCGACAAGGCCGACGCGGTATTCCTGACCTTTGCCGGGGACGCGGCAACCTCGCTGGGGTCGCCCACCTCGAATTGGTCTAAGCCCATCAAGCGGGGCCTCAAGGGAATCGCCTGACGGGTTTTCAGATGTCTGCGCGCCGCCGCGCCCCTCCCTCGCAGCGGCGCGCGACACAGCAATGGAGAGACGGGCATGAGCTGGATGGACGAGGCGGCAAAGCTGATCACACAGGCCGCTAAGATCGCCGCGCGCGAAGAAAAAACAGCGGCCAAGGGCAATGCAAAGGTAAAGCCCGCAGCGCCCGTCCTGCGCAACGACATTCTTCTGCCAAAAAACATGAGCTTGGCCGACCTAAAGCGGCCACCGAAAACACACAACCTCGGTCCCGGCATACAAGAACCTTTCACTCTGAGCGGGCAGGCAGTACGCGACCGCCTTGTCGGCATCCCGACGGCGCGCGAGATTGCGGGCCGAGATCCTGTGCCAATCGGGTCGGGGTACACCGTCGTCAAATCACGGCAAAGCAAGGCCCTGCCGGAGAGCGGCAGCAGCGGATACACGACGGGCCTGTTGTCGGACCCCGTGCAATTGGACATCGCCGATGCCCAAGGCCGCACGCTGCTGGGCATCGTGGGTGACAATTCGGGCCGCAAGATCGTGACCAACGTCATGTCGGGAGGCAAAGACGTTACGCTGCGCGAACCCGTCAACACTGAGGGCGGGTTTCAATACATCGACGAGGGAACGCAGGGGTATGCGGGCGCTTTGGGACCAACCCGCAGCAAGGCAAACGAGGCCCTGCAAACAGAAAACCCCCTGTACACGACGATCCTGATGGCCGAGAAATCGCCAGATTTTGCGCGCCCGACGGGAAATATTTTTGGCCAGCTATTTGAGCAAGCCCCGATCCTGCAAAAGGACATCGCCGCCATCGACGAACAGATCAGATCGACGGGCGTTGTGGTCAAGGGCAAGAAAGACAGGAACGGAGTAAAGCTGGAACCCGACCGCACGGCATATCCATTCCAAGATTTTGAAAGCGTTAAAGATCCGGCATATTTGGGCCAGTATATCCAAAATTTGCCATCTGGCACAATGCGGGCGGAATTCCTGAAGGGTCTAGATCGTGCCGCTTTGCAAAAGATGGGCGTGCCAAACGTGTCCGACGCGCGGCTTGCGATGGCGGACGAAAACCAGATTGGGATGGATTGGGGGACGGCGGGATACCGCGCCTTTGTTCCAGACTTGGAGCGGGGCGTGTATCGGACAGCCCCAAATCAATCCACCACCTACGAGGCTGGCATTGACAAGATCGGGCCAGCCTACAGCTTTACGGGCGAAGGACGCGGCATCCCTGCGGGGCTGCTATTTCCAGACTTGGCCGCAGAGCTTCGGCTCAAGGGGACGGGCGGCGGATTGGAGATGACCTCGCCAAAATACAAGGTCATGGAGGGATCACCGATGCGGGCAAAGTCCTTGGTGGACCAAAGTGTCGTGGACGTGGTGTCGGCGTTTCGGGAGCTTGAGAAAACCGAGGGACGCGGCCCCGCGATGCGGTTTGCCAATAGCATCCTGTCGGGCGGGCGCGTGACCAGCGAGATGGTCAAAGAGGCCCAGCGCCTGAACGCGCCCAAGTGGATCATTGCGGCAATGGTCGCGGCAATGGGCGGCGAAGGTTTACTGTCGGAACAGCCTGAAGGGGGTCAATTCTGATGGAGCCAAGAACCGAATACATCAACGGCATTTTGCATGTGGTCTATGACGACGGCGAAGCAATCCCACTGGCCGACGTGATGAAATTCAACTATCCAAACATGGATTTCGACCCGGCAACGGGCGAAGCCACCGGGCCGATGATGCCGCCACGGGCAGATGCGCCGCAGGCAACGACGGGTCCAACGTACAAATTGGGCGATGTTGGCCGCAGTGCGGGCAATGAAAATTTGTCGGCGGCCTATGATGCCCTAGGCAGCGCGATGCAACCCGGCACCTATGACCCGATCAGGGCCGTGAATAACTATGTCGGCAATATGGGCGCGGCTGGTTTACTGGGTGTGATTGGCGCAGGCGAAAAACTTGGCGGCTATGCAGCGGACGCATTGGGGGCTGGTTACGAGGCGCTGGGCGGGGAACGCTGGCAGCCCGGTGGCGCGGCGGGCGCATTGTATGGCGACATGGCCGCAGGTATGCAGGCTGCGGGCGTCGGGCCAGAGGCGCGCATGTTAGACGCTATGGGTTTGCTCGGCGTGGGCAGATCGGTGCGTGATGCGGCCAAGACAACGGCGCGCGGATTTTTGGCTGATGAAACCGGGGCCTTGCGGTTTTCGAATGCGCTGCCGGAACCGCGCACAGAAGCCGAGGCCATTGCCAAGACCATTCTTGAATTGCGGGCCACGGGCAACGTCGATGCCGTCACTGAGCGCATGATGGATGCCGCCGATCCCCAGTACATGTCCGCCTACACGCCGCTGCCGATGGACGAGGCAAGCCGCATGGCGCGCGCAAGAGAGATTGGCTACGGAAAAGTCCGCTACCACGGCAACAATGCAGATGTTGCTGGATTTAAGGGCAGCGTATTTTCATCTGACAACCCTACCGTGGCAAGCACATACAATCGCGGCATGCTTGACGCGCAGATTTACCCAATTATGACGCGGGAAGGGCCAATGGGAAGTGTTACCGTGGAGGGCGCGGGGTCAAACTGGAACCAGTTGGAACCTGAAATGATTGGTGACATTGCTGTTGCCAGAAGAAGCGCACTTTACCCAAACGAGGTCACAGGCAAACTGTCAACGAGGGGCATAGAGAAAGCGGCAAAATTTGAAGATAAAAGTGGCGTAACATTTAAAGACATTAAAGACCTTGGGCCGGGCTTTAACTCCCAACAATTCAAAAATTTGGGCTATACGCCTGAGCAAGAAGCGGCAATTCGCCAACAATATTTGACGGAGCTGTCCAAACCGTCCGAGGTAGATGTTCGCCTTTCCCCAAATCTAGTCCGCTCGCGGTTTGCGCGCTTCGACCCGATGTTCTCCCACTTTCGCAACCTGTCGGCGGGCGTCGCGCCGTTTGGTCTTCTGGCCCTGCCATCTAACAAGGAGCAAAAATGATGCCGCTGAAAAAAGGTTCGTCAGCCAAGACAATTTCGGCTAACATCCGCGCCGAGATGAAGGCGGGAAAGCCGCAGCCGCAGGCCGTCGCCATTGCACTGAGCAAGGCGGGCAAATCAAAGGGTGGCAAGTCCACAAAGGGGCGCAAATGATGGACGACACCACGATGGGGCGGATCACGACGCCCAAGATCGTCAGCACGGCGGAAAACAAGGTCAACCTGCGGCGCGTCTTGGACAATTGGCACCTCGGACCCGCCAAGGCCAGCCCAAAGCCCGGCGCAAATCCAGAATTCTGGAACAGCTTGGCCGACATCTGGGGCATCAGCGAGCCGGAGGCGCGCCGCCAGCTCTGCGCCAATTGCGAGTATTTCGAGAATACGCCCGAAATGATGCGCGCGATGGAAAAGATCCCATTTGACACGCTGGACGCGGATGGCGGCGGGCGCGGCTATTGCCACAAGTTTGACTTCATCTGCCACAACCTGCGGACCTGTCAGGCGTGGGAACGCAAGGATTATGAGGCCGAGGAATGAGTATTTCGACCTACACCGAGCTGAAAGATGCAATTGCGGATTTCCTCCTGCGCACCGATCTGGACGCGGCGATTCCGACATTCATCCGGTTGGCCGAGGCGCGCATGGATCGGGACGTGCGCCACTGGCGGCAGGAGAAGCGCAGCGTGGCCCAGCTCGATGGGCAGTACAGCGCGATCCCGGCGGACTATCTGCGCCCGATCCGCCTGCAAATCACCGACGCGCCAACCAGCGAGGTCGCGCCGATCAGCACGGCCCAGATGCTGCAGCTTCGCGGCGACCGCAATGACCGCGTGGGCCGCCCGACGCACTACGCCCTGACGGCGGGCAGTCTCGAGCTATACCCAACGCCCGATAACACCTACAACGCCTCGCTGGTCTACTATGGCCGCGTCGCGGCCCTGTCGGGCAGCAATGCCACGAATTGGCTGCTGACCGAGGCCCCCGACGCCTATCTGTACGGCGCGCTGGTCCACTCCGCGCCCTACCTCAAGGACGATCCGCGCATCTCGGTGTGGGCGTCCCTGTACACGTCGGCCATTGAGGCCCTAGACAAGACATCCGACGACGCCAAGTATGGCGGCGCGGGCATGACCATCAAACCCAAGAGGGGCGCACCATGAGCTTCACCAACGACCTAGAGACGCGCGCCCTGCAGTGGGCCTTCACCACGGGATCGCCGACACGCCCCACGGCGTGGTACGTCGGCCTGTTCACGGCAGCGCCCAGCGACACGGGCGGCGGCACTGAGGTGTCGGGCGGGTCATACGCCCGGCAGGCCGTGACGCTGACTGTCAGCGGCAATCTGGCCACCAACGGATCTGCCGTAGAGTGGCCCACGGCCACGGCAGACTGGGGGACGATTACCTACATCGCGGTGTTCGACGCGCTGACCACGGGCAACATGCTGGTCTACGCGGCGCTGGCGGCATCCAAGACCATCTCGACGGGCGACGTGCTTCGCATCCCGGCGGGCGATCTCGACATCACGCTGGACTAACCCATGCCCGCATACCGCAGCGGATATGGCACGGGGGCGTATGGCGTCGCGGCGTATGGCCTCGACGGCACGATCTTTGATGCCGCCGCCGCGTCGGCCACTGCCAGCGCCGCCACGGCGGCGGGGCAGCGTGTCCGCATCGCCACGGCAACAGCGGCGGCGGCCAGCGCGGCCACCACCATTGCCCGGCGCGTGCAGATCGCCGCAGCGGCCACCAGCGCCACCAGCGCGGCCAGCGGGGCCGTCGCCACGGTAATCAGCGTGGCGGCGGCGGCCACGGCCACCAGCGCGGCCACCGGGGCCGCCCGGCGCATCCAGCAGCCCACGGCCACGGCCACGGCCACCAGCGCGGCCACGACAGCCGCCCAGCGCGTGCAGCAGCCCAGCGCCACAACACTGGCCACCAGCGAAACCACGGCGCGCGCCGAGGCGGTCTACATCGACAGCGCCAGCGCCAGCGCGCAGGCCGGGGCGACCGCTACCGTCGTGCGCATATTCTCCACTAGCGCGGTGGCGGTCGCATCTGCTATAGTGTCGGCCAAGGCCACCCTGAAGTGGGAAGGCACGACACCACAGGCCGAGGATTGGACCGCGCAGGGCGCAACAGCCGAGGATTGGACGCCGCAGTCGGACGACAGCGCATCATGGTCGCCACAGGCGGCGCAAAGTGAAACTTGGACAACCGCAGGCCCGTCGAGTGCGACGTGGACGCGGGCAGCGTGAGGGTAGGGCATGGCCGACACAACGACAACGAATTTTTCGCTGGTGAAGCCAGAGGTCGGCGCGTCTGCCGACACATGGGGAACCAAGCTCAACACAGATCTAGACAGCATTGATGGCCTTCTGGGCGGCACGACGGCGATCAAGCCAAACCTGAGCGAGGGGCTGTGGAAGGTCGGCGGTACGGCGGTCACCGCGTCAGCCGCTGAATTGAACATTCTGGACGGCGTGACGGCCACCGCTGCCGAGCTGAACATCTTGGACGGCGTGACGGCCACCGCCGCCGAGTTGAACATCTTGGACGGCGTGACGGCCTCAACCGTTGAATTGAATTTTGTTGGCGGTGTCACATCAGCAATCCAGACGCAACTTAATACTAAAGCGGCACTTGCATCTCCTGCCTTAACAGGGACACCAACAGCACCAACTGCAACAGCGGGGACAAACACCACACAAGTGGCTACGACTGCATTTGTACTCGCAAACACTACCAGCGTAACTACCGCAAACGTATTAGCAGCAACTGCTGGTGCTTCTGCGGGGGCTGTAGGAACATATGTGTTTGCTATTACAGGGGTTAGCACGATTGTAACCGCAGGTTCAACACACGCAGGTTCTACTTTAAGATATTCTGGTATGACTTGGCAGGGAACAGCTTTAAGCCCTCAGACTCTTGGAACAGTTTTGTCAGGGACTTGGAGATCAATGGGGTCTGGGTCATCTGCATCAAACGGAGGTACTCAAAGCATGACCCTATTTTTGAGGATTTCGTAATGGATTATCGTAACGCCAAACACATCGAAAACAATCGCATTGACTGCGAGATCAATCACCCATTCTATGGTTGGATTCCATTTACTTGTGACCCAACCGATACGGGCGCACAGTTTGATGTGGGCGCGCTTTACGCGCAGATGGCTGCCGATCCAGCCACGGCGGCGTATGTTCCGCCAACACAAGCCGAAATTGATGCGCAACGGGCCGCTGAGATTCGCGCCCAGCGCGACGCCCGTTTGGCATCTGAGGTTGACCCACTGGTCAGCAATCAACTCCGCTGGGCCGACCTGACACCCGCGCAGCAACAGGCGTGGGCAAATTATCGCCTCGCCCTTCTGGATGTCCCGCAGCAGTCCGGATTTCCCCACAGCGTGGTATGGCCCACGGCACCCGCATAGGAGCGCGCAATGGAGGTGGTTGAATTCGTCGTAAAGTGGGCCGTCGCGCCCGTCATTGCCATCATGTTTATGATGTACAATCGGCAGCAGTCCCACGATACGGACATCGCCGTTTTGAAGGCCACGGCCACGGCCAACAAGGAGGCCCACGACCGCGAGTTTAAGCAGATCCAAGACAGCTTCAAGGCTGTCTTTCTAAAACTGGATGACATCGAGAGGGCCTTGCGCAAATGATCAATTCCGCGTCGATCAAGCTGATTAAGAGCTTCGAGGGGTGCAGCCTGCGGGCGTACAAATGCCCCGCTGGCATCTGGACTATCGGCTATGGCACGACCGCTGCGGCGGGCGTGGGCGTCATCCCGCACGAGGGCATGACAATCACGCAGGCGCAGGCCGATCACTACCTCAACACTACCATTGAAAAATTTTCTGCCGGGGTGGCCGCGCTGCTGACGCGCGCCACCACCCAGAACGAATTCGGCGCGTTTGTCTCGCTGGCCTACAATATCGGCCTCGGCGCGTTCAAGAAATCGTCGGCCCTTCGCCACTTTAATGCGGGCGACCACGCGAAAGCGGCGGACGCCATCCTGATGTGGAACAAAGCGGGCGGCAAGGTTTTGGCGGGCCTGACCCGGCGGCGAGTGGCCGAGCGCGACCTATTTTTGACCGACTCGCTGGTCGTGCTGACGCCACCCGAAACCCGTGCGACCGTGGCCGCGCCCGACGCGCCGCGCAACACCATCGCCGCATCCAGCACGATGCAGGCGGGGGCGGTCCAAATCGTATCCGCCGCCGGGGCGGGCATCTCTGCCGTGTCAGCTCTGAGCGGAACGGCCCAGATTGTGGCGATGGCCTTCTGTGGCGTCGTCGTTCTGGCGGCGCTGTGGATCATGCGGGAGCGCCTGCGCAAGTGGGCCGGGGGCGATCAGTGATGCTGCGCATCAGGATGATGTTGGCGGCTATTGGGGCCGTATTTGCGGCCTTTGTGGTGGCATACTTCAAGGGGCGCGCGGATAGTGCTATGGTGGCGCAAAACCAGCGCCTTAAATCGGAGATGGACGCACATGAACGGATCAACGATGCGGACACTGGCGGCGGCGCTACTGATGGCGAGCGCATTAAGCGCCTGCGCGAAATGGCAGCCAAGCTCGGCCATTGATCGGCTGCGGCCCGTGGCGTCCAGCCACGCGGCGGCGCTGGCGGGCAGTGACATGGCCGCCGCGCGCGAGACAGGCCTATCTTTGCTGTCGCAGCTCGCCGCTTACGCAGATTGGGGCATCTGATGCCCCTAGTCCCCCTCCAGATCTCGCCGGGCATCTACCGCAACGGCACGGAATATCAGGCCAGCAATCGCTGGTACGACGCAAATCTGGTGCGCTGGATTGAGGGAACTTTGCGCCCAGTCGGCGGCTGGGCAACGCGCGACACGGTAGGATCGGCGGCCCCACGGGCCGCGCTGGCGTGGTCCGACCTGTCGAGCAGTCGCTGGTATGCCGCCGGGTTTCACAACGCCCTGAAGGTGGTCGGTTCCTCCGGGACTGTTACCGACATCACGCCGAGCAGCTTAACGAGCGGCACGCTGTCCGCCGCGCGAAACACGGGCTACGGCAGCGGTAATTACGGGACCACAAATTACGGCGTCGCGCGGCCTGAGAGTGGAAATTATCAGGAGGCCACAACGTGGAGCCTCGACAATTGGGGCGAGTATCTCGTGGCCTGTTCCACGGCGGATGGGCGGCTGTTGGAGTGGACGCTGAACGTCGCCAATGACGCGGCCCCTATCTCCAATGCCCCGACCGGAAACAAGGGTCTGGTCGTCACCGACGAGCGGTTCCTGTTTGCGCTGGGCGCGGGCGGCAATCCCCGCAAGGTGCGGTGGAGCGACCGGGAGGACAACACGACGTGGACCCCGGACATCACAAACGAGGCGGGCGATCTTGATTTGCAGACGAGCGGCCAGATCATGCTGGGCATCCGCACGCGCGGCCAGACGCTGATCTTGACCGATCAGGATGCCCACGCCGCGACATATCAGGGGCCGCCCTTTGTCTATGGCATCGAGCGCGTCGGGTCGTCGTGCGGCACCATCTCGCGCCGGGCCGCCACCGCCGTGGACGAGGGCATCTTCTGGATGGGCCTACGGGGGTTTTACGTCTACGCGGGCGGCGCGGTGCAGGATCTGCCGTGCGAGGTGTCGGACTACGTCTTTGGCAGCATCAACGCGAACCAATCGTCCAAGGTGTACGCGGTCAGCAACCAGAAGTTCAATGAGGTGTGGTGGTTCTACCCATCCAGCGCGTCAACCGAAAATGACCGCTATGTGGTCTATAACTACGCCGAGCAACACTGGGCCATCGGGACCATCCAGCGCACGGCGGGCGTGGATGCGGGCGTGTTTAGCGGGCCGATCTGGATTGATGCGGCGGGCGTGTCCTACACGCACGAGACGGGTCTAGCCCACGGGGGCGCAACGGTATTTGCCGAGAGTGGACCGATCAGCCTAGGCATGGGCGACACGGTCATGTCGGTAATGGAGCTAATCCCCGACGAAAAAACGCAGGGCGACGTGCGGGCCTACTTCAAGACGCGCTTCTATCCCAACGATACGCTGCGCCAATTTGGGCCGTACACGATGGCCGCGCCGACCAGCGTGCGCTTCAGCGGGCGTCAGGTGCAGATGCGCATCGAGGCCGCGCAGCTCGCAGATTGGCGGGTGGGGATTATGCGACTGGATCTGGTGGCTGGGGGGCGTCGATGACCGACAATATCGTGCATGTCTTTGGCGGGCCGCAGAATACCGACGAACCCGGTACTTCTGAGCCGATCCCCGCCTGCATCGAGGCCCTCGAACATTGGCTGGCGCTGGCGCGCGAGGGCAGTTTAGTCGGCATCGCCTTTGTGGGCCTGCACAGCGATGACCTCGTCGGCTATACGCTGATGGGCCGCGTCGGGGGGTTTGGGATGCTGGGCGCGCTGCACATGCTGCAGCAGGACATCGTGGACGTGAATATGGAAATCCAATGAGCTACGGATCTGCGCCACCGCCCGTATCTGCCGATCTGCACCTCTGGGCGCAGAAGGTGGTCGCATATCTGCGGCAGAGCGCCGCCCGGCTGCAATACAAGGCAAGCGGGACATCGGCGGTCAGCGATGGGTCAATCCTGTGGGACGCCGAAAACGGCTATCCCGTGGTGAGCAAGAGCAACGCGTGGCGGCAGGTCGTGCTGGCTGACGGCTATGCGATCCTGTCGCAGGATGTCAACATCACCGCCGCCGCCGCAAATACGGCTTACAAAATTCCGCTGGATTTGGTGTCGGCAAGCGGCATCACGCTGACCGGGTCGCCACTGACCGAGATCACCTTTGCCGAGGGGGGCTTTTACCTTCTGGCCTTCTCGGCGCAATGCACCAGCACGTCAGGCAGCGCCGTGGAGCTGCGCTTCTGGCCCCGCATCAACGGCACAAACGTCAGCGGCAGCACCATCGTGGCCAGCCTGCACAACAACGGATCTACCTTCGTGGCATCAAGATCGGCGATTTTCTCTGTGGCCGCTGGCGATGTGCTGAGTGTCATGTGGGCCACGGACAGCACGGCGGCATTCCTAGAGGCGCACGCGGCCACAACATACGCGCCCGCATCGCCGTCGGTGACGCTGGCAATCACGCGGGTGCGCGCATGAATCTTATCGAGGCAAACCGCCACCATATTGAGGCCGCGCTGGAATACAGCAATGGCACGCACGATTTTGAAAGTGTGCGCGCGGCCATTGAGGCAGGCACGATGCAGCTCTGGCCAGCCGAGAAATCGGCAGCCGTGACAGAGATCGTGGAATATGCTAAGAAGACGGTGATCAACGTTTTTCTAGCGGGCGGCGACCTAGACGAAATTGCGCGTCACATCGACATCGTGGCGGCATGGGGCAAGGCGCAGGGATGCGACAGTATGACAATGGCGGGCCGCAGGGGCTGGTTGAAGGTTTTAGACAAGCACGGCTTTGAGCCTGTCTTTGTCGTGATGGAGAGGATTTTATAATGGGCGGAAGTGCCACATCGACCACAAAAGTGCCAAAGTGGCAGGAGGACGCCTCTATTGCGGCGCTAAATCGGTCACAGCGGGCGGCGGATATCGGATTTGCGCCATACTATGGGCCGGACGTGGCGGCCCTGACGCCCATGCAGCTATCGGCTATGCAAGGGACAAATCAAGCGGCAGCCGCTTTTGGAATGCCTACCACCGACTTGGCGGCGGGCCTGCCCACGGCACAAAGCTATAACGGCATGTCGGCATATTCGAGTGGCAACCTGTACGATCAGGCGGTAAACGAGCTGCGGACCCGCAACCCAGAAGTATATGCGGCGATCATGGCCCAGTTTAACCGTGCGGCGGCACCCACCGAGGCCGTGGCCACGCCGACATCGCAGGGCAGCAGCAGCAGCAGCGACGACAATATCATTATCGCCCCCGCATCACGTTCGGCGGGTGGGTTTACCTCTCTGCGTGACATGTTTGATGGCGGAGGTCCGGGGACAAGCGGATCAACATATAGCGGTGGCCCGCTATCCCGTGTATTAAACGGGGTGGGGGTCCGCCCCGTTACGACGGCACGACCCGCCACCACCCAGCCGGTATCGCGGCCTGTTGTATCGCGGCCTGCCACCGTAACGCGGCCTACGGTATCGCGTCCCGCCACCACGTCCGCCACCGGACGACCAACACGGGGATTTTAGGATGATCGGCCAGAATATCTATGAGACATCGTCGAACCTGTTTAACGCAGCGGCGCAGGGTCCAAACATCAGCCAGTTTATGAACCCGTACACCAGCATGGTGACGGATAACGCGATGCAAGATCTGGAGCGCCAGCGCCAGATGCAGATCAATGCCACGGGGCTGGCCGCCGGGCGCGCGGGCGCGTTTGGCGGGTCACGCCACGGCGTGGCCGAGGCGCAAACCAATCTCGGCTTTGGCCAGCAGGGCGCGCAGCTATTCGGCAATCTCCAGCAGCAGGGGTTTAACACGGCCCTGCAGGCAGCGCAGAACCAGCAGCAGATGCAGTCTGGCCTCGCCGGGCAGGGGTTTGGGTTTGGCCAGTCGATCAACAACCAGCAGGGCGCGCAGGGCGCGCAGGTGCAGGGGATGAATCAGGCCCTGATTGATGCGGCGCGCAACCAATATTCGGGCTTTACGGGCGCGCCCCAGAATTCGCTGGCCACTATATTGGCGGCACTGGGGGCGATGCCAAACCAAAGCACGACCACGCAGACACAGAACCCCGGATTTGCAGGGATTTTTGGCTCATTGCTGGGCTTGTGATAGGGGGTTACGATGGACTATCGGGCCGAGGCCGCACGCATCGCGCAGCAGAACGGGATCAATCCCGATTTATTCATGCGCCTGATCCAGCGGGAGAGCCGCTTTAAGCCAAATGCGGTCAGCCCAAGGGGTGCGCAGGGACTGGCCCAGCTCATGCCCGGCACGGCGGCAGAATTGGGCGTTGACCCCAGCGACCCGCTCCAGAACCTAGAGGGCGGCGCGCGCTACCTGCGCCAGCAGCTCGATACATTCAAAGATCCGGCGCTGGCGCTGGCCGCGTATAACGCGGGGCCGGAAAGTGTGCGCAAGTATGGCGGCGTTCCGCCGTTCACTGAAACGCAGGCCTATGTGGCAAGCATTATGGGCGACGGCAGCGTCGCCCCCAGCAGCGACGGTGTCGTCCCCCGCAGCGACAGCGTTATTCGCGGCGGGACACGAAATTTCAGCGGAGATGTAAATATGGATCAGGGACAGCCAGAACAGAAGGGCCTGTTTGGATTTTTGGGTGACCGCGAGCAGCGCGCGCGTCTCGGCCTAGCCCTGATGGGAATGTCGATGTTTCCCAATGAGGGGGCGATGGCGCTGGCACGCGATACCATCGCGCAGGCGCAGTCGGCGCGCGAGAAGCAGGCCCTAGACGCGCAAGAGGAGCAGGGGCGGAATCGCACGCTGCAGTATATCGAGAATCTCGGCACGCCGCAGGCCCAGCAGGCGCTGGACTACGGGTATGCCACGGGCGACATGGCGGGCGCGCTTAAAATGGCTCTACAAACCGCAGATCCTATGGATGCGCTGGAATTGCAAAAGACGCAGCTTGAAATTGAAAAATTGAAAACTGGCGATCCGCAGGCGCAGGTGGTGGATGCCGCCCAATTGCGCCAGCGTTTCCCCAACGCGGCTATCGAGGACGGCCTGTACAGCATCAAGCCGGACGGCACGATTTCCAAGGTCGGCGGGGGCGGCACGACCGTCAACGTGGGCGGTGAGGGAAGCACGCTATCCAAGAAGCTGGACGAGGGCGAGGCCGCAATCTTGGGATCGTATTTGACTGCGGGCAACCAATCGGCGTCCATGTTGGGCGATCTGGAAGTGCTGGATCAGGTTTTGACGCTGGCTCCGCAGGGGCCAGTGACGGGGCGTCTGGCCCAGATGCTGCCGGGGGTGTCATCCGCCGCCGACGCGGCGCAGTCCATCATCAAGCGCGTCGCGCCATCGTTGCGCGTTGAGGGATCAGGCGCAACATCCGATATCGAATACAACGGCATGTTGCAGAGCCTGCCCGCGCTGTCGAACAGTCCCCTCGCAAATCAGGCAATCTCGGCCATGATGAAGTCCAAGGCCCGCGTCAACGTGGAGCGCGCCCGGATTGTGCAAGCATTCCAGAATTCGGATCGGTCGCCGGAAGCGGCGCAAGCGATGCGAACCGCACTTGGCGAGCTGGACTCGCGCAGCATTATGACCCCCGAATTGCGCGTCGTGCTGCAAGGCTTGGGCAATACAAACCCGATGACGCCCGCAGAGGCGGCGGGCGTAGTTCCCAACGCGACCGCACCGAGGGTTCGAGTATATAATCCTGCCACGGGTCAATTGGAGTAGAGACACATGATTGAGATCCAAGCCCCCGATGGTACGATCATCCGCTTCCCTGAGGGAACGCCCGACGAAACTATTACAGCTGTAATGCAGCGCGAGTACGGCCAGTCCACAGAACCAAAGCGCGGCCTTTTGGGCGACATCGGGGCCTTCCTCACGGGGGCCGACCGTGACCCCGCCATCGGCGGGCCGCTGTCTCTCGACCTGCCCATGACCGACAAGCAGGCCGCGCAGATGACGGCCCTGATGGCGACCACCATGTCGCCGGATCGTCTGAAGTCGGGCCTGCAGCGCATCGAGCCGGATGTAACATTTCGTGAAGATGAGTACGGCACGCTGATTGCCCAGTGGCCACGCAAGAACGAGCGCGGCGAGGTGACGGGATATATGCCGTTCTACCCAAACCCCAAGGGCTTGGACTACACCGACGTGATGCGCACTGCTGGCGTAGTGGCCGCAACCACGCCCGTGACCAAGGGCCTGCAGGCACTGGGTCTGGCCACGCGCGGCCTGCTCGGCGGCGCGACCGTGGGCGCGACCGAGGCCGCACTGGTCGAGGGGGCAAGCTCGCAATTGAGCGGCGCGCCATACCAAGTGTCGGATATTCCGATGGGCGCGCTGGGCGGCGCGGGCGGCGAGCTGCTGGGCCGCACTGTCCAAGGTCTTGTCGGGCTGGCGCGCACGCGCGGGCCGCGGGCCGTCGTGGATCAGATGGGCAATCTACTGCCAGAGTACGCGGACATCGTGCGCAAGGCGGGCCTAGACCCGGATCAGGTGTCTGCCGCCGTGGCCGCCGACATTGCCAGCATGGTGGCCAGCGGCGCGCGGGGCGATCAGGCCGCCACTGCGGCGATGGCGCGCAACCTGCCCATCCCCATCCCAATGACGCGCGGCGCGATCACGGGCGACGTGGGCCAGCAGCTATTCGAGGACATGGCGTCCAAGGGCGTCTATGGCGAGTCTGCCTCGACCATGATGCGCGGCCAGCGGGCCAACACGCAGGATGCCCTGCGCGCCAATCTGGACGCCCTGCTGGAGCAGCTAAACCCCGGCGCTGCGCCCATTGCACGCGGCGAGGGCGGCGCGGCGGCACAGGCGGCACTGGCCACCGCACGCGGCGAGACTAAGGCGATGATAGATGATATGTACACGCTGGCGCGCAAGGCGGATGCGGTCGTCGATCCCAGCGCGGCCCTTGATGTCGCGGACACGATGCGCGCGGCCTACCGGGCGCGCTTCAATCCGCTGACCGCGCCGACGGCGGCCAAATTGCTGGACAGTTTTGACGAGGTGGCCGCGTCTGGCGACATTGGCCGCATGATGAATTGGCGCGAACAAGTATCGGGCCTGCGCACGGGTGCGCCCACGGTCGAGGGCGCAGCGGCTGGCACGATCATTGAGGCATTCGACAAGCAGATCGGCAACACCATCGACAACGCCCTACTGTCGGGCGACGCGGGCGCGGTGTCCGTCTGGGGCATGGCCATTCGCAATTACGCTGACTTTGCGTCAAAATGGAAAAGCAAGGGTGGCATTCTTAATCTGCTGACCGAGCAGACCACACGCGACGGCGACCGTGTCCTGCGCGTCGCCCCGGAGCAGGCCGCCGATGCTATATTCAGCGCGACCGCCAGCGGGCTGGCGACCAAGACGGGCCTGCCGCGTGACCTGATTAAGCTGCGCCTAAATCTGCCCGACGAGCAGTGGAACCAGCTTCGGCAGGAGGCATTCATCCGCCTGATGGACGCATCCAAGGGTGGGTTCCGCGAGGGCGGATCTGAGGTGTCGGGCGTCGGGTTCAAGAAGGCATGGGAAAAACTGAAAGATCGAAACCCCGGCGTCGTCAACGGTTTGTTCAGCAAGGACGAACAGAAGCTGTTGCAGCAGTTTGCGGATGTCGCGGCAAAGGCGACCAACGTCGCCACCAACACGTCGAATTCGGCGGCGGCGGCGGGCGGCATCATCCAGCGGCTGGCCGGGTCGCTGGGATCGACCGGGCTGGCCCAGTTCCTGCTGCGCGTCCCCGTTGCGCGCGGCCTGACCGAGGCCTATGGTGGCGCGCGGGCCGTGGCAGCGACGCGCGGCGTCACGCCCATCCCACGCACGCCCCTCACCATCGGCGGGGCCGGGCTGGGCGCGGCGGCGGCGTCCAGTGAGCAGGGCAAGACAATGGCGGAGGATCGCATCCGCAGCTTCACAGGGATTCCGAGGTAGACATGGCAAAGCGCGAAAAGTACGGCCCCGACATCGAATTGGCCACCGACGACGAGATGTCGATGGTGCTGGAGGTGTTTGACACCGACGCCGAGGTTGAGGGGGCCACCGATGCGCCGTTTCAGGCCCTGTCGGAGAATGAAATTCAGGGCATAGTCGGCCAAGCGGTCGACGATGCCGTGGATTTTATCGAGAGCGAGATCGCCGAGCGCCGCCTGAAATCCACCCGATATTTCAATGGCGAGGTGGACATCGGCCATGAGGATGCGCGCAGCTCTGTCGTCGCCACCAAGTGTCGCGATACCGTGCGCGCCGTCAAGCCGTCCATCCAGCGCATCTTTATGACCGCCGACCGCCCCGTGGAATTTGTCCCGCAGGGGCCGGAGGATGTGGCATCGATGGAGCAGGCGGGAACATACGCCGCCGCGAAATTCCGCCAGAATAACGGATTCCAGATCCTGCGCGATGTCACGCACGACGCGCTGGTCAACATCACGGGCTTCACCAAAACCCACTGGTCGGACTATGAGCAGGTGCGGGTTTACACCTATGCCGACCTAGACGAGATGCAGTATCAGGCCGTGATCGACTCGCCCGACGTGGAAATCCTGTCCGAGGTGGCGCGTACTGACGACGCGACTGTGCAGATCATGCAGGAGCAGATTGACGCGGCCATGCAGATGGCGCAGCAGGCGGCGGCGATGGGCCAGCCCATCGACCCGTCGCAACTCCCGCAGATGCCCAATCCCCTGCCGCAGCTTTACGATCTGCGCATCCTGCGGCGCACGCCGCTCGGCAAGCTGGTGATCGAGACAGTCCCCCCGGAGGATTTCTTTATTGACCGCAATGCGCGGTCGGACGACGACTTCTATGTGATCGGCCACCGCGCCGAGATGCGCGCGGCGGACGTGATCGCAATGGGTATTGACGAGGCCGACGTGCTGGAATTGGACAGCGCCAGCAGCGCCGACACGCGGGATCAGGAGGACGCGGAGCGCCGCCGCTATTCGACAAACCGCGACGAGAGCGAGAACAGCGCCGATCCCGCCATGAAGCTGGTCACGATCACCGAGGCGTACATGCGCGTCGATGTTGACGGCACGGGCGAGCCGATCCTGCACAAGTTTATCTTGGGCGGCTCGGCCAATCACCTGCTGGCCTATGAGCCTGTGGATGACCACCCGTTTGCGAGCTGGCACGTCGACCCGGAGCCGCACACATTCTTCGGGCGCAGCCTCGTGGAGATCATCGAGCAGGATCAGGACGCGGCAACGGCAGTCTTGCGTGGCATCTTGGACAACGTCCAGATGACCAACAATCCCCGCGTCGAGGCGGTCAAGGGCATGGTCGAGATGGACGACCTGCTGAACAATGAGATCGGCGCGGTCGTGCGCGTCAGCCAGCCGGGCATGATCCGCGACTTGGCCGTGCCATTCGTCGCCGGGCAGACGCTGACGGCCCTGCAATACATCGACAACATGGTCGAGGTCAAAACGGGCGTCACGCGCGCCAGCATGGGCCTAGACCCGGACGCGCTGCAATCGACCACCAAGGCCGCCGTGGCGGCAACCGTCAGCGCGGGCGCGGGGCAGGTCGAGGTCATGGTGGCAAATCTTGCCTACACGGGGATGCGCCGCCTGTTTAAGCAGATCCTAAAGCTGATGTCGCAACACTCGACGCGCGCCGAGATGATGCGCATCAATGGCTCATATGTCGCGCTGGATCCCCGCGTCTGGGACAGCGAGCTGGACGCCGAGGTCAACGTGGGTCTGGGGACGGGCCGCGAGGAGCAGCAAGCCGCGATCTTGGGTCAGGTCTTGCAGCTCCAACTGCAGGCCATCCAGACATTTGGCCCCGACAATCCGCTGGCGGGTCTGCCGCAGATGCGCAACACGCTGGCCGATCTGCTGTCAATCAATGGCGTCCGTAACTCAGATCGGCATTTCCTGCCGACACAGCCGCCCCAGCCCGCGCAGCCGCAGCCCCAGCAGCCGCAGCAGGGCGACCCGTCGCAGGCGCTGGTGCAGGCCGAGACAATCAAGGCGCAGGCCAAGATGGCATCGGACAGCGCGCGCCTGCAGCTCGACCTGTACAAGGCCCAGCTCGCCGACGACCGCGAGCGCGACCGCATGGCGCAGGACATGGAGCTGGCGATGGCCCAGATCGCGGGCAAGTACGGCATCGCCGTGGACACGGCGCGCATCAAGGCCGAGCAGGCCCTGACGCAGACTGCCATGCCGATGGGCGCGCCCGGCGCGCCAGCCGCGCCCGCCGCGCCCCAAACTGGTATGCCAATGCCGCCAAATAGCGGGGCCATGTGATGGATTCGCACCAGCGCGCCGAGCGCGCCAAGGCCCTGATCAACGATCCCCTTTTCAAGGAGGCGTTTGATGTGTTACATTCTGCACAGATCGGGATTTTCACGGGTGATCTGTGCAATTCTGAACAACTGGCGGAGGCGCACCGAATGGTTCGGGCGCTGCGCACGCTGCGAGAGCATTTCGAGAACGTGATCACCACGGGCAAGATGCTGGAGCGGCAACAACAGAAGGGGCAGCACCGTGGATGACACGACTGCAATTGACGGAAGCATCGACGCCGTGGCGGCCAGCCTGATTGATGGGCCAACGCCGAATGTAGATGAGACGCCCGATGAGGATCTGGTGCAGTCCGATGAGGATGACGCGCAAGGCCAGACCGAGGGCAATGATGATTTTGCCGACGACGCCGACAGTGGCGATGACGCGGCAGACGACGATGCGGGTGATGAATACGACGCAGCGGACGCCGACGAGGCAGGCACGGATGGCCAACTGTACACGGTAAACGTGGACGGGCGCACCCATCAAGTGCCGCTTGACGAGCTAATCCGGGGGTATTCGGGACAGTCCTACATCCAGAAGGGCATGAGAGACGTGGCGGAGGCTCGCAAGGAGACTGCCGCCGTATATCAGGCCCTGCAAACCGAGCGCCAACAGATTGCGCAATTCATCGAGGCGGCACAGACGAACCAGATTGATCTGCGCCCGCCCACGCCGCCCGCCGAGGAATTGCTTTCACGCGACCCTATCGCCTACCTCGAACAGCGCCTTAAATTTGACAAGGCAATGGCCACCTTCCAGCAGACCCAAGCGGTCAAGCAGCAGATGGAGGCCAAGGCTGCCGAGGCCCAGACCGCCGCGCAACGCCAATATCTGGCGGAGCAACACCAGCAGCTCACGCGGGTGATCCCCGCATTCGCAAAGCCGGAGACGGCGGCGCGGGTAAAGCAGGAGCTGATCAGCGCCGGGACGGGATTTTACGGCTATACGCCAGACGAGCTGCAGACGGTCACCGACCACCGCGCGCTTCTGGTCCTGCACGACGCCGCCCAATATCGGCGGCTGATGTCGGGGAAGGCCGTGGCACCCAAGGCCGACGCGCCGCGCACGCCGAGCATCAAGGCGGGCGCGCGGGTGAGCCAGCAGGGCGGGAAGCGGGCGCAATCTGAGAAGGCGAAAACCCAAATGCGACGGTCGGGCAGCGTCGACGACGTGGCCCGTTTTCTCCTCTCATAACCAAAGGAGCCTATCATGGCTGTGAATACAAATACCGAAAAGACGTATGACGTCACCACGATCCGCGAGGATCTGCAGGACGCATTCATCTCGATCTCGCCACTGGAAACCCCCTTCCAGTCGGCCATTGGCCGCAAGACCGCGACCAACACCTACGTTGAGTGGACCGAGGTTGATCTGGCCGCGCCCGTAAAGACCAACCGCGTCAAGGAGGGCGAGGCCGCGCCAGACAATGACGCGCCCACCAACGGCAAGCGTCTGGGCAACTACACCCAGATTTCCGACAAGGTCGTCGAGGTGTCCTCGACTGCCGACGCCGTGAACGGCGCGGGCGACATCCAGACCATCGCCAAGCAGGTCGCATTCAAGCTGAAAGAGCTGAAGCGCGACATGGAGGTGATGATGCTGGCCAACATCGCCGCCAACGCTGGCGGCGCTGACACGGCCCGCGCTGCTGCGGGCTTGCCCGCATTCCTGCGCACCAACGTCAGCCGCTCGACTGGTACGGTCGCGGGCGCAAACCCCACCCTGTCCGGTACGACCGCTGGCTATCCAAACGCCGCCGCGACCGACGGCACGGCGCGCGCGCTGACCGAGGATATGCTGAAGGCCGTGATTGCGGCATGCTGGGATTCGGGCGCGGAGCCATCCATCGTGCTGTGCGGCTCGGCAGTAAAGCAGAAGATCTCGACCTCGTTCACCGGGTCGGCGACCAAGTACCAAGACATGACCGACAGCAAGAAATTGTCGGCGGCCATCGACATCTATGTGTCGGATTTTGGCACGCTGCAAATCGTGCCGACGCGCTTCTTGGAAACCCGTACCGCGAACAGCGCGACCATTGCGGGCCGCGACGTGTTCGTGTTGGACCCGGCCTATGCCCGTTTGGCATTTTTGCAAAACGTCAAGCAGACCCCGCTGGCCAAGACTGGCCACTCGGAGCGCCGCCTGATCGCAACAGAATACACCCTGCAAGTGGATTCGGAGAAGGCCCACGGCATTATCGCCGACATCAACGGCGCGCTGTAAGGCACGCCCCGGACGCCCCCACGGGGGCGTCCGTTTTCCCTTGGAGATTATCATGCGCATCTGTATAACCACCGACCGCCTGCCACAGCCGGAGCGCCAGCGCGGCTGTATCCTAGAGATTGACGAGGAGCGCGGCCTGTCGCTGATTGGGCAGGGGTTTGCCGTCGCCGTCGATGGTCCCGCCGATGCTATGCCTACCGATGCACCTGCCGCTGCGCCTGCCGCTGCCGCTGCGCCCCGGCGTGTCCGCGCGAGCGCCAAATGAGCTTCTACGATGTCAAGGAGCGCATGGTCGAGCAGGATGGCAAGCTGATCATCCAGCGGTCGCAGGACGTGCAGAGCCTGCTTGACGACAATGCCCGGCTGGGCAGCACCGCGCCCAGCGCGCACGGCGATGCCAAGTTCCGCCTCGCGGGGCGCATCCCGCTGGTCGTGGCCGAGCAGTGGGCCAGTGAGTGCGGCGCTGCCGTCGGCACGCAGGAATTCGGTCTTTATGTTAAGCGCAAGCTGCTGGATGGCGACTTTGCGCGCCTACGGGTGAAGGGATTCTGACATGGCCGACGAGGCAAACGTACCAAACCACCGCTATTACAAGCCGGAGAACAACATCCGCCTAAAGCCCAATGAGCTGACCAAGGCCATCATCAAGGCGTCGGCGATCACCAAGATCGACGCCCACATCGCCGCTCTGGCTGCACAGCGCGGCGCATAGCAAAACGCCCGCACGGGGCGGGCGTTTCGACTGGTGCTACGCGGTGGGGTCTGGGTCTAGGCATCGCAGGGCAATATCGGCCAGCCGCTGAAATTCCTGCGCGGCGTGCCACGCCGGGCCATACAGGCGTGCATCCAGCACCATGCTGTCGGCCTTGCGCTTAATCCGGCGTAGCGTGGCGCACAACATATCGTAATTTTCTTGCGACACTTGGTCCATCACTTCCCCCTCTGGATCAATTCGTATACGTAGTAGGCCCGGACACGGCCCGCCGACTGCATCGCGCCCAGCGTGTCCTGAACGAGATCCAGATCGACCCCGATTTCGGCGGCCAGCTCGGTGTCGGCATAGTCCGCATCGGCCAGCAGCGCCTCAATTTCGGCGATCAACTGATCGGCGGGCGTCAGCGTGGCAGTGGGCGCGGCGGGCGGCGTCGGGGCCGTCGGCTCGAAGATCTTGACCGCCTGCCACGGCGTCCGCTCCGGGTGCGAGAAATTCGGCACGATGTGGGCATTCATGGTCAGCCCAACCTCAACCCGCCCCCGCTCGGCCACGGCGGAGCTGATGAACACCTGCGTCATGTCGCTGACGCAGACGGCGAAGGCCGTCCCGGTCGGCAAGACATTGGTGATGATGATTTCAACAAGTTGCATTCTACTTGGTTCCCTCGGTTTGTGTTCTAGTGGCGTCGTGCAGCTCGATCTCCAGTGATCGGGTGCGCTGGATCTGATATTCCAGATCGTCATTCATGCGCTCGATGTCGTCGTCGCGCGCGTCAATCTCTTGGCGTAGGTCGTCAATTTCGTGGTGCAGCCGCTCAACCTCGGCAAACGACCGCCGCTTTCGGATGTTGTCGAACAAGGCCCGCAGATCGGGGTGGGCCTCGGTCAGGTCGTCCCACAGGGCATTGGCCGCGCCGTCGTCGCAGTCCAGCTCGTGCAGTCAGTAGGCCAGCAGGTGCATGTCAGGCCCCCAATCCGTGGCCGATCAGCAGCAGGCCGTAGAGGATGGCGAACAGGGCCACGGCCCCCAGAATGCTGTCGATGATGTCCCAGATGCGCATGGCTATTCATTCCCCTGTGTGGTGGCCGTCTCGTCCAAGAGGCGGCGGTAGTGCGCGATTTGCGATTCGTTGATGGCGATATCGGTGCTGACCCACGCGGGGCGCACCCCGGAGCCGTAGGTGTCCAGCAGGCGCTGCGTGTCGCGCGTCTTGCTGTCGATGGCGTCTTGGATGGTCTGGGTGTCGTACATGATACTCTCCATGATGTGTTGCTGGGTGCCAGCCCCGGAGGGCTGGCCGGGGGTTAATCTAGGCGCGGCGCACCGCGCCAAAGCACTCGCCATCGACAACGATGTAATCGCCGCGCTTGGCCAGTGCGGCCAGATGGGCGCGAAATTGCGTGGGGGTCTGGCCATCCAGACGGGCATTGTCGAGGTAGACCGTGCCGAACCCGGCGACATCGTGGTCGCTCTCGATGTTGGCGCGCAGGGCGGTCAGCGTGTCGTCGGTGGTGTAGGTGGTCATGTTCGTATCTCCTTGTTTGCTGGTGGGGGCCGCAGCCCCCGTTTAAATCAGGCTGACTTTTTCCAGCCGCCCTGAACAAGCTTGCGGTAGTGTTCGCGTGCCTTCTCAACAGTAAATCTGCCGCCCATGCCGCCATCGGTGTTGGAGGACATTTCCCAGACATCAACAGTGCCATCAGGGTTGGTGGTGAAGTGGGCAGTACCTGCGAGGATCGCGCCGCGAGTGAGAGTGAGTGTGTGAGTCATTTGGTTTTCCCCTTGGTTTGTGGGGGCCGCAGCCCCCGTTGATTACAGGATGTCGTATGTGCCGATAGCGGCCAGATACCACGCCAACTTATTGGCATCGCTGAACAACTTTTTGTCGCCCCACATATCGTTGGCGTTGATCTCGGCGCTGTCTTTTTTATCGCCTGCTGGGATCGCATCCCATGCTGCTTTGGCTTTTGCCTCGGCAGCCCAGTAGGCCTTGGCTGCTGCGTCCCAAATATCATAAGAACATTCCATATTTGCCTCTGCGTCAGCGTAGGCGGTGTAAACTTCGGTATCTAGCTCGCGGTGTGTCATCGTCGTCTCCGTTGCTTGCGTGTATCTGCACCCCCTGTTTACGGGATGCAGATACACCTGTAAAGCGCTTTTTTAGTACTTTATGATTTTTTCTTTGGGCGGTCGTCGGTCCCGCTCTGGCGCTGCTCGTATGCGATCAGAAATGCGATGCCGCAGGCCGCGTGCCAGAGGTGCGACAGGCCCGTCTCCGGGTCTGTGGCCTCCCCCCGCCACCACGCCCACAGGTGGCGCATCAGGGCCGCGAAGACGCGCCCCCAGCTCATGCCGCGCTCCCAGTTTCGGTCGCCATACTTGGACGCGCCAAACGTCAGGACGCGCGCCGTGGCCTCCAGCAGCTCCGGGGGCAGCAGGTCATAGCGCGGCTTTGCGGTGTCGTCCTTGCGTCCCCCATCGGTCATCGGTCGGCCTCCAGCGGGGCGGTGATATCGTGGCAGCGGATCATCACGACCACCATGCCCTCGGCCTCCAGCATCGCGCGCATCGGCAGGATCTGCTCGCCGCAGGTGCGGCCATTGCGGAACGGCAGGAAACTTTCGTAATCATCGAATGGTGCGCCAAAGCTGATCGCCATGACGGCCAGCGCGGTCATGCTCATGGGTTTTCCTCCATATATGCGTCCCGGATAAATGCTGCGATATACTCGTTGATTTCCATATCTGCGGGGCAAGTGTCGGTGAGCCAGTCCATCTCCCGCTTGGTCAAATATTTAGCGGCTCCCACCGGGCTGCGGATGCCGAGCTTCTGGCACACATCACTGGGCCGTCGGCTGTATCGCTCACACAGGGCATGGATCGTCACGTCCCCCACGTCCCACAGGTCATTGATCTCCCGATACTCGGTCCCCCAGTTCTGCAGCGATGCCGATTTCCTTTGCCAGACTGGGCTGATGCCCTCGTTCCTGCAGAAACAATAAATGGCGTTTTTTGACAAGCCGAGTATCCGCGCGGACTCCGCCACACTGTTTGTCTTGATCACATCAATTTGCGCCTGCGTGTAGACACGCTTCACGCTCTTGATCCCCTTGGTGGATTTCATTCTGTTTTCTCCATCTCAGCCAGCGCAGTGTCCACAACTGTCAAATCAATTCGTGATGGTGCGCGGCTTGTGATCCAGCCATCTGCATTGTTTGCGACATGGACCCGTGCCATTCGCAGCGCCTCAACAGCCTTAGCCAGCTTGTCTTCAAGCTGCTCAATAGCGATGTGCATCTCGCTATAGGTTTTACTGGATTCTACCAGTTTGTGGGCGTACTTATCCCGCTCACGCTCCAACTGTTCAATGCGGTTCTCGGCAGTTTTTGCGCGTGTCAGGGCCTCGTGCAGCAAGGCATTCAGACGAATAGCCTCGCCCTGCCAGTTTGCTTCGTGTTGCATTGGCTTCTGCCAGTCTGGTCCGCGTGGCAATGTTATGCGTGTCATTCCAGTTCTTCCTTTTTCAGGGCGTGAATACGGCGCACGAGAATGCGCGCCATGCTGTACAGAAGGCGGAGTTCCTTCTGAAGTTTCCATTTTTCAGACGCTTTTTCCGCGTAGGCTATGTCCCGCTCAAGCGCGATGACCTGAACCTTTACCGACCTGTGTCGTGAGAGGAGCGCGGGAACATCGTTTTGAAGCTCACCAAGGGCTTCCCGCGCCTTTTCGACCATGGATTTACTGGGCATCACTCTCTCCCTTTTCCACGCTGCGCCCACAGTCGGGGCATTTCCAACAGTCGATCACCTTGCCCGGCCCGCCAGCAGAAAACGTGCTGGCGTGTGTATCGCCGGGGAAATCTGGCATCCCCCCGACGTAGGTCTGGGCAGTTGCGATGCCCAAAATCATTTCAGTTTCGCACTTGCGGCAGATCACTACATATCCTCCAAATGCGCCGTTGCGACGCCATTGCAGGTATCTGTCCGCAAAACGGCAATGCGATCTTTCCCAGCAGCATTATCTGCATCTTTACGAGTAAGATATGGGCTATCAAACACGCTATACGGATAGACATTGAACCAATTTGATGTCACCACAGGCTTAGGCTTGCCACGATAGACAATACCACCTGCCCACTTAGGTTTAATTTCCGACCAGCCAAAGGCTGAAAAATATGTCCACCCGTGCGGCCATGATTTCCACGCCGCCTGTTCATCCTCGGTCATCAGATCAAACGGGATGCGGTTCGTTGTCGGATCAAACGTCATTCTCCAGCGCCTCCTTGGCTATCTTCGCCATCTTTTTTACAGTGGCATTTGCGTGTTCTGTTTCTAAGTCTCGGATCTGCTCGAGGGCATAGGAAAGGCGATCAACCGCATCGTATGCAGAAACAAGGTCAAGAAAGCAGTCCTTAAAGTCTTTCTCTGCTGCCGCTGCGCGTCGCCATGGGTTCCAACTCATTCGTCATCCCCCAACATCATCTCGATGATCATCGCCACGGGCCAGAGCAGCAGGGACAGAACAGCCGCCCAGCGAACCGCCGCGCCGCTGCGCCCCGTCAGGCGCTCAAGATTATCCACAACCGTTTCAAAGTCGCGGATAAGCCAGAACACGGGGATCACCCACAGCATCATTGTAGTTACGGTCCAAACATTCATTTTCAGTCCTCCTTGATGTCGGTTACGGATAGGATTTCGGAGCTAGTAATCTTGTCGAAATCGACTTGATCGTAGGCTCTTTCAAAAGCAACGTCCTCGTTTGGCGCTGTGACCGTCACGGTTTGTGACTCTTCCCACGGCGTATAGTAGCCGCGGACCTCTACTGTATATTCGAGCACATCGTCGTCTTTCCAATGTCCAGCGGCATTTAGTCTCTTGTTGGCTTCCCCATGGGGAAGGTTAACCAACTCGTGCAGATCAATCTTAGTCATTCCGGGTCTCCTTTGGTCTGTCGTCGTTACCCTTGCCGCGCGCCTCGAACGCTACGAGAAACGCGATGCAACAAGCTGAATGCCACAAGTGCGACATCCCCGTCTCGGGGTCGGTATTTTCACCGCCCCACCATGCAGCCATATGTCGGCGGAGCGCGCCATAGACGCGCCCCCAATCCATCCCCAATTCCCAATTACGGTCGCCGTATTTGATCGCCCCGAAGGTCAGCACCTTGGCAATGGCTTCTTCGATCTCTGGCGGGATCAAGTCGTATCGTGGTTTGTTCTGGTCAAACTTCACGCCGCCCAGCGGTTTCGGATCAGCAGGATTTTTCACCAGTTACGCCTCCCCGTCCGCGCCCAAAAATTCTTCCACCGACAAAGCCCAGACCACAAACGACGCCTCGGTCTGTGTCGCCTTCCGATACACCTTAGCCTGCACACACTTGCCTGCCGTAAAAAGACGCGCCATCGCGTTGGTCACACGCACCACCGGCTCATTAACCAAGTCCGCCAACTCTCGAGTCGATGCGAAGCTGTAGTTGTTCAGGTGGTTCAGCAGCAGCGCGTCCAGTGCATCGTTGGAGAGGGCCTTGTCCACAGGCGCAGCTACAGGCGCAGCTACAGGCGCAGCTACAGGCACAGCTACAGGCACAGGCGCAAGCTGCGAGGGTGCGTAGACAGGCTGTGCGGCGCTTACACCGACGGTCATCCATGGTGTCCGGTCCCGGACATCGGGTGTATTCTGAATTACCGTGACGTTGAAGCGATCCCCGATCTGCGCGCCTAGGTCTTGCACGAACTTAGAGTGCAGAAACACTCCCTCGCTCGTATCGGTCCGAACACCGAAGGCCGAACCTTTGTCGCTGATGTGCGTGATAAACATTGTGACGTCTTGCATTTTATGCTCCTGATAATTGTGTTGTAGCCGCCGTTAGATACGCTGGAACGTCGGCCATGTTTGTCTCGTCGATTACTAAGGCGATCCCGCCCGACGTAGCGATGTCGGACAGATTCTTTTTTTGTAAGGCTGTGGGTTTGTTGCCCCCGGCTTTGCACTCGATGCCAAAGAACATACCTTTGTAGCATCCAATGATGTCGGGGACACCGCTGCCCCCGAACCCTCCCGTCACAGGATAGAAGTAGTAAGCCTTCATATCTTTAAGGTGCTGGACTACTACTTTCTTAACCTTCGCCTCTGGTGTCATTGCCATGGTGATCCCTCGTGCCTGTAGACCCAGAAAACATCTGGGCTTATGCGCTTCCCAACGCGGTCCACGTCGATCGGTGGTGGCGGGTTAGGCATGATGGACAAGACGGTGAGTTGATCAGTCATCCACGTTGGAAGCTGATCCCATGTATAATCACCTTCTAGGTCAGACTCAAGACATTCCATGCCAAGAGGTAGCACACTAACCGAATTAGTGTCACGTCGTATATGGACTCTATACACTTGCCTAGTAGTGATCGCTGTCACTGACACTTACTCCGTTACTGTTTTGGTGAGGCTGAGCGCCGTGTTGATCCACCGATTGAACCTGCCCTTGAGGTCCGCCACGTCGGCGGCGTCCTCGCACACCTCGCATAAGTTGGCCTCATAGATAGCGAACGCAGCCATCGCGGTCCGTAGCGGGTGCTCTGGGTCCGCGACAATCTTCCTAGCTATGTCGGCGTCTACGCGATGCCGGAAGTCTCCCCACCCCCGACCGGACTTGGCGTTATTCGCTATCTGCCACTCCGCGATAACAACTTGATACTCGTGCAGGTTGGTTCGGTCGATACCCAGCATCGGAGCGACGATGTGGACCCACGCACGGAACGTCTCGATCTGCTCTTTCATAGCACCCTTAACGTCATGGTCCACAACAGTGCGTGGTCTACGCGGCTCGACTAGGTTCCCACCATGGCTGATAAGTGTCCAGCGATCTGCATCGCGTCTGAGCACAATCGAGGCGTTGTCATCCTCGAGGATACGCTTACCGCCATATGGGTGTTGACCCTTAGCGATCAACGCGGCCCTTGCGTCATACGCCACTTTCGGTTCCGTCATGCCCTTGGTAAGGAAATAACTTTCCCCGGTGCTGAGCACGATATATTGCCGCCCGTTCTTCACTCGACACCCCATACCGCGCGGAGTGTGTTCATACAGGAATTTGTATCGGCTCGTATGCGCGCCGTAGCCTGAGGCGTTCCGCAGTTTGATAGTCTCGGTGCCGTCAGGGTGACGCCGCCATACAATCGGTGCATAGAACTCCAACTCTGTGCCGTCGGGCCTGCCTTTGCCCAGCGGTAGGTAGCCAAAGATCGGATCGCCTTCGTTCCAGCCATCGCTGAGTGCATAGCAATCGTCGCTGATCTTCACGATCCGATCATGTGTGTATCGGCGCGCTCCGAGGGGGCGGACATCTTTACCGCCGTGCTTATTCCCACGAATAGGTTCAATGCTTTCGTAAAACGCGGCGATCTTGTCGAAGGTATCGGCGGCCCATATGCGTTGATTCGTCATGTCTAGTTCTCCTTGGTTGTGGTTATACGGGGCGTATAACCTAGCTAAAGTCGTGAATGATTTCGCGGCGGATGCTCGCGTTGTCGTGTAGGTAGTCTCGCAGGTCGTCGTGATTGCCCTCGTCCTGCACCTCGACGTCGTTGTAATCTTCCCCGATCCGGTATTTGAGCCACGCGTAGCTGAAATCTCGTTCGTCTACGAAGGTCTGGGCAACGGCGTTTAGATGCTCGAAGCCCTGCACATCTTCGTAGCTCTCATACCATTTAATATTGTCCATCGAGAGCCATAGAGTCGGGTGAACCGTATCGGTCCGAGTCCAGTCCTTGGCAAGGTCGTGTTCCTGCACAAGCGGATGCAGGCAGTAGACAGCCCAGACTTCTTCGAGTTGTTCCTTGGTCTCAAACGCTACAGCGAGTAGCACTTGGCTTGTGTATCCCATGGTTAGGTTTCCTTAGTTGTTTTGCGTAGGCTGAAGGAGTGCAGTCGCTCTCGAGGAACCACCATAGCGTCGGTCTCGTTGCGTAGCACTAAGGCCCCCTTCTCTTGCAGCGTCTCGGTAAGATACACGGCTAGGCTCGGCCCCGCGTTAATCATAAACGCTGCCGTAGTCCCATCGACGAACACAACTTCGACGATGCTATACTCCTTGGGGTATTCTTTCCGTGTCATTGGTCCTCTCCTTTAATCAGCCCGTGCTCTATCGCTGCTGCATAGATCAGGCACATATGGTAGGGGGTTAGGTGCAGGTCTGGCTGCGTCGCGGGTTCAATCTCGTTCCCATTCACGCGAAAGCCATCAAAGTTATGCCCGCGCTCTCCGTTAACTTCCGCGATGAGTGTAATCGGGAACTCACTATGCTCGTCGAAGTCGATGTATAGATCAAACTCCTCTATATATCCGACGAACGTATCGTGCGGATAGTTTTCTACGGGGTATCCGGGTTCCCATCTTGGCTCCATCACATATCCCTCGTGTTGATGTGAACAGTAGTCCCGGCGTCGGGCGTGGCCCGCTTGTTGTCGATGACGCACCACAGGACAGGATGTAGCCAGTTACCCCACACGCCGCCTAGGTGGCCGTCGGTCAGCACGATAGACGCTTGGGGCGTGATGCTGTTCTCCTGCATATAGTCAATGGCGCAGCGGACATCTGTGCCACCACCGCCCGTAGGCTGTGTCGATGTGATCATGCCGTCGAGTTCGTCCCGCTCGTAGACCTCGGCACGGCACACGCTAGTGTCCCAGTAGATGATGTGGACACGCGACGGCTTGACCATATCGCAGATCGCCTTGGCCTCGGACATGAAGGCAGTCAACACGCCCGGTGCATAGGTGGAACCCGATGTGTCGATCAGGATAGCTAGTTCCCCGACGCTTTCGGAAATGCCGCTTGGCATATAGATGTTAGCCCCGATGTAGCGGCGGTTGGGTTTCTTCCATGTCGAGTAGTCGCTGCCTGTGCAGGTAGTCTGCACAAACTCACGCAACACCTCGCGCCAGTCCACTTGCGGCTGTAGCAGGTCGTCGAAGTCGCGGTTGCCGCCCGTGCCTAGCTTACCAGCCATCAGCGCGCCCTGACGGATCGCCTCGTCAATGTCGCGGGCCAGCGTGTCCTGCTCGTCCTCGGTCATAGCCTCGGCATCATCCCAGCCATGTTCGTCGAAGCCCTCACCGCCCTGACCTTGACCTTGACCTTGACCACCGCCCTGACCGCCTTGGGGTGGCGGGTTCTTCTTGAGGTCGTGATACACTTGGGCCGCGTCCCAGCCGCGATACTTCTCGTCGAAGCATCCGAGTTTCAGCACACCTGTCATGGTCGCAAACTTGTCGCCGCGGTTGTCGTCCCAGAGCTTCACGTTGATCACATAGTCGCAAGCCATGTTGGCAAGCTGGGGGTTCTCTTTATACATCCAGCGCCACGTCGTCAGGTGGCGGTAGAGTTTGTGATACTCCTCGTGCAGCACGAGGAACCGCAGTTCAGCATCATTGAGTTTCTCAATGAAGTCAGCGCCAAACACGACGTTCTTACCGTCGGTGTATGCGGTCGGGCATTTGGCGGCGTCGGTCTCGATAGTCTTGCGACCGATCATCAAGATGCCAGCCAGCGCGACGTAGCGATCCTTGGCCATGATGTCGATAGTTGCCTTCTGCACACGCTGTGCAGCGGTTAGTGGGTTCATCATAAACATTTGATTTCCTTTGGTTATACGCCCCGTATAACGGGGCCGGGTCCGAATAGTTGCACAAGCAGAACGATACGCTCTGCTTGCTCGGGGGCTATGAAGCAGTCCCAGTGGCGTAGGTGCTTACGGATAGCGGCGGGGTTTTCAATCATCATATGTCCGATCATCCGCCGATCCATCAGGCTACGGCCCCACACTAGAATGTAGCTGGAGGTTTCGTCGGACCAGAAGACGTCGAACTGATCGACGCCTCCGATGTAGTGCATCCCCTTCGTTCTAGGGTAGCGGCTCACTTCTTCCTCCACTTATAAGGTTCGCGGTTCCGTGACTGCTCTGAAGGCGTAGTCCATCGAACATTGCCCGCCTCATAGTTTCCGTTGTTGTCGATGCGGTCTATAGACATCCGCTTTCCCTCGGGGGCGGGGCCTATGTGTGCAAAGAAGGCAGGGAAGTCATCTACCCACTCTACGCACATTGTTATGCCTCGCCCCCCATAGCGATGGTAGTTTGGGGCCGCAGGGTTAAAGCAGCGGCGTTTGATGTCGATCCACGCGGTATACTCTTTGCTCTTTGACGTATGCGTAGTCTGCCCATGCTTTACGTGCACCCCAAGAGGGCACGATCTACTACATTGCTGCCCGCCGTTGTTGAAAAACATTACGGGTTTGATGGTCTCGGAACCGCAGTCGCATTTGACTAGCCATCGTGTTTTCTTGCCGTCAGATGCGGCGCGGCTGATAACAGTCAGGAGACCGTAACGGTCTCCTGTCCTATCCCGTAGTTGTGACCAAGCCATAGTTACCTCCTTTGTAGGGTTACTATGCGGGTATACCATTAACGGCGATCGGCTGCAAACAAATACCCGTTCAGCTTAGCCCACGACGTGAATTTGGCGTTGGTCATAACCAAGGACTGCTTGGAATACTTGGGCGAGCGGACGCCGTTGGCAAACATACCCTGCGCCTCTTTGTCCAAGCGGTCCATATAGACCATCCATGCGTCGATCCAGTCACGCTCGAGCGCAGCAAGCGAACGATACACTACCATGCACACAGCAGACGCGCTGGTCGGAACCTTGGCATTCAGCGGGTCTTTCTTGATCGAGTCCAGCGACGGGAGTTGGTCGGCCAGCTTGACGAACGCCATCATGTCCATAGCGGCACGATCCCCGATAGTCCCCATCAGCGCAGCGGTCACGGTCATGTCGTCCATGAGGTGCCGTTGCTTGAGGATGTCCGACGCAGCCTCGAGCGAGCGAGGCGTGACAAACGCTGCCCGGCCCGCTGCCTTGGGGTGGAAGGCGTAGGGATTCTCGTCGGGGTCTTTCATGTCGCGGAAGTCCGCGAACAGTTGGGGCGTATCCTTGACCCAGCCCAGCAAGCTATGGTCGATGCCGTGGTTGATGCCCCACTCGATCCAGTCCGTGTTGGTCGGCTTCTTGACCGTAACCACGGTCACGCGGTTGCGCTGGTGCGCCACAAGCAGGTCGCCTACACCCTCGGCACCAAGGTTGGTCGTGCAGAACACGATGCTGTCGGGGTGCAGCTTGTAGCTGCCCAGCTTGCGCTCTAGCATGAACGCTGTCAGGCCCTGCTTCACAGCGGGGTTAGCCTTGCCATACTCGTCGAGCATGACGATCACGGGGCCTGCATGGTGGACCCCCAACTCCTCGTTGGGTGCGTAGCTGACGTAGTGCGTGTTGGCGTCAACCTCCGCGATGCGGGGCAGCATCAGGTCGCCCAAGTCCTTGGTGGTGCAGTCGAAGTAGACTGGCTTGTGCGTTGGCAGCATGGTGGCCAGCGTCTTGAGCAAGGACGACTTGCCCGTCCCCATGTGACCCTGCACCAGCACAGTGCGAAGGCGGCCCGTGGCCTTGATGAGTGCAGCGGTCTGGTCGAGGTCGATTTCATACATACGTTGTGCAGTAGACATTGTAGTTCTCCTAGGTTGTGTTGGGTTGGGTTGGGTTGGTTGTTAGTGACGTTCGTGATCCTGATCCGAATACCTCGGGTCAGGGTTCTCTTTTCCCTTTGAGCCAAGCAGGATGACATCATCCTCTCCGACATCGCCATACATCCGGTAGTCGTGGATGCGGTGGATGAAGTTGGGTCTGCCGAACACGCGCACCGCCGCGCTGTATTCGGCATCGGTGCGAAACCCAACAAAGTGGATATGTCGCGTCATGTCCTGCTCCTTAGTGTGCTTCTGATTTACGCTTGGCGGCGCACTTATCGCAGGTGCATTCGCCATCGTTCTGCTCGGTGTAGTAATCGCGGATTGCTTGGGCCATCAGCAGCGTCCACTCCCCTGCCTCGCGCTCGTCCTTAGCGTAGGTCAGCATGATGGATGTGGTCAGCCTGACCACATCGCGGCCCGTCATCGTGTCCGGTGCAATCGCATCAAACGCTCTCAGGATGTCCGTCTGTCGCTTCCACAGTTTGAACATTGTCAGTCTCTCCTTCGGTTATATGTCCCGTATAACTAGGGACGATGGTAAGGCTTGGTGCGAACAGGATCAGATACTGCTCTATGAGCAACCGCTCCGGCTCCTCGGGTCCGTCAACCTCGTCCCAGTTAGTCTGGGTGGCAAGCTGTCGGTGGTTGATATTATAGGCATCCCACGTGGAATCGCTGTTATCCCACACGACCCGCAGGTGGTAGGGTTCGAGGGTCTCTTTCCCTACTGCCACCCACAGATCGAATCGCTCGACGCCGCCGACAAAGGTGATGTCGGTGCGCTCTCGCCATCCCGTTCGGTATCTAGGTTCCATCCGCGTTGCTCCTTACCAGCCCAAGGAAGGCAGGGCAGCGATGGCCGCGTCGATGGCCCGCTTGGTATCCTCGCGCGTATCTGCATCCTTGAGGTCAGCCTTGGTCGTGATACCCTCGAAGGCGTTGGACAGGTCACGCGCCAGCTTCTGCATGGACGGGTCATTGGTCAGGTTGCAGGTGTCCAGCAGCCCGATCAGTTCGCGCAGCGTGTCGATAGACCCGTCGAAGATGCGGCCCTTAGTCTCGGTGCCGTCGGGGTTACGCTCGACGGCCAGTTGGCGCGACACCACCTTGAGGATGTCGTAGAGCCGGGTCCACAGGCCAGTCATCGCCGTGTTGATAGCGTCGCTGACGACCTTTTCGTAGTGCGCGACCAGCACATCCTGTGCCTCTCGTGCGATGTCCAAGCGAATGTCCCCCATTTCGGGCAGCAGCATATATGACAGCTTGAACGAAAACTTCTGCCGCAGGTCGGACACCGACGGATAGTCAGCCGCGTTGAACATGGTGCCTAGCTTGAGCTGCATCTGAGTTATACCCCACGTATAATCTGTGGT
Organism: Chloridella minuta; assembly: GCA_032273045.1. Classification (NCBI taxonomy): domain Eukaryota; class Xanthophyceae; order Mischococcales; family Pleurochloridaceae; genus Chloridella; species Chloridella minuta. The sequence continues at coordinate 52,780 of JAUKPQ010063504.1, read as the reverse complement.
CAGCATATCGTCCACCAGCCGCCAGAATTCCTGCTCGTAGGCGGTCAAGGCTTGGTGGTGCTTCATGTAGTTAGCCGTGGTGAGGAGCCGCATATCCCCTGCCCAATCCAGTGTGGCTGCACGGTTCATGCCGTGGATGGTCGATGCCATTGCCTTGATCGCATCCAGCTTGGGGCTGTCGATGATCGTCTTGTAGGTGCGGGTCAGGTTGCGGTTGGCGCCGTGCGTATCCGCCACCTCGGCACTTGCGGCTTTGTCTTTCTTGGATGCGGTCCACACGCCGATGGACAGGTGGACCAGCATGGCCGACGAGGAGAGTGTCGGGACCGAAGCAGCTTCGGGCAGGGTGAAGTTGGTGTTCATGGTGTTTCCTTTGAGTTGACTGTTGTGGTTATACGCCCCGTATAACGGGGCGTTGGTTGTGGTTACTCGATCCCGGCATAGCCGAGGGTCACGACGTCGTTCTGGCGGAAGTAGAACCACCGCCTATACTCTAGCATTTCCGCCGTCTTGGTGGACAGCTTGCAGCAACGGTTGCCGTTGTAGGTGAATAGCGCGCCGACTGGCAGCGCGCTGAATGTTGTGACTTCGCCGCTCATGCTGCATCCCCGAAGTTGCGGGTCACGCAATGGGTGACCGTGATGTGGTTGTTCTCGTCCCGCTTGATCGCAAAGACGCCCGCAGGGTAGTTACGCATGGCGCAGCTATCTGCACCGGCGCGCGCCTCTGCATAGCAGACAGCGATGCTGTCGAACGATTGGTCCGTGGGGACGAAAAGTGTGGTCCCCATGCTGCGCGCAATAAGGAACACAGTGTCGCCAACGGGTAGGCGCAGGGCGGTATCCGTATCCCACAGCAGGTCGCCGTAGTAGGCGTGGGGGACATCAAAGAAGGGGATGATTGCACGGGCGATGGTGTCAAAGACACGGCGGAACCTATCGTTCCGAATATCGCTGTCGGCGATGGTGGGGTTCTTGGGCATCCAGTTAAGGTCGGTCATTGCTTGATCCTTTGGGTTATAGCTTCCTCGTCAGCACGGGCTTGCTAGGCACGTGGACAGGCGGGCTGATGCGTCGCCTGTTTCGGTTGTTGGTTGTTGGTTGTTTGTCCCTTGGGCTGGTTGCCCCGCTTGGCGGGGCTGGCACTCTTTTGGCGAACTACATAGGCGTCACGTTCCGATACATTCTCGGCATCGGCGTGGGCTGGACAAGCGTGTCACGTTATACGGGCCGTATAACCTTGCGGGGTGTCTCCCGCTCTGCGGTCGTATAACCGACTTGTCGGCACCTAGGATGGCTGCGTGGGGCTTCGAGGTTTGGCGCACCGCTTGGCGGTGCTTGATGGGGATACGTCCCCTTGACGTTTCTTGATTTCTGCACAGGCTTGATACCCGCAAAGCGGGTAGGCCTGATCCACGCGGCAGGGATAAGCTGCGCGTCCTAGGTAAGGGCCATGTAATTCTAGCATTATCGGCAGCGGTTATACGGGTCGTATAACTTGCCTAGCTGGGCCGTGGCACCACGTCGAGCGGGTGCCAATCACGATGATAAAGAGCAATGCTGGCGGCGGGCCGCTGGCGGTGCGCCGTGGCGCGGTCAGTGTAGGCGGGTTAGTCTGTATAGAATACAGGATAACACTGTTTATGTCAATATGTGCTGGCTAGGTATTTTACGATTCTTGTTGATATTGTTTGACAGCAGGTGATAGGTTATACGGCCCGTATAACGGGCATAGGCACTAAGTCCTTGATTTCATGTAATGTTCCTAATGTAGTTGTTCGGTTTTTGAAAAAAGAACATTAGGCAGAAGGATAAGTAGTTGATATATAAAGGTTTTTTAATACCTCTTTATATAATGTTCCTTTTGTTCCTAATGTTCCATGTTTTTACCTTTATCGGGTTTTCCTTTTTGGTTTTGGTGCTGCACAAACTGAAGTTGGCTGGTGCGTGTCGAGCGGGCAAATTCCTGCCCCAACTCGTCCGGACTGGAACATTAGGAACAAAGGAACATTACCCGTTTTTTCGTTTGTTTTCATGAGGTTATAATGTTCCTGTTTCAAAACCAAAAAAGAACATTAGGAACATTACAAAGGGGGGTTGACAGGGGAAAAATAGTTCGATACGCTCAGGGAGCGTATCGAAAATAAAATGTGGTTGGAAACGGCCAAGTCGCCTGAAATCGCCTACACTACATGAATCGTTATTTGTGTAGCGCGGAGATGGTGGACATACTACACAAATAACGTTTTGTGTAGGAATTGGTTATACGGGCCGTATAACCCCAAAATCCAAAGAACGTCTGTTCTCTGGACCTAAAGCCATGTCTGGACGTATAGCGCGGCTGACCACGAACTGTTTTGATAACTGGTGGACCGCGCGCCGTGCAAACTGCCGGACCACGAACTGCCTTAGTAACTGGTGCCACGGACGGTTTGGTTATACGGCCCGTATAACCTGTAGCCCTGCGCGCTGATCCTCGCTGACCACGAGCTGCCTTAGTAACTGGGGATACGTCCAGCCGGCGGGGTGGCTGGCGACGGGACACAAAAAAACCCCGCAACCAAAAGGCTGCGGGGTTAGGTCGATTAGGCCGTGATGATCGCGATTAGGGCGATGGTCAAGGCGAAGGATAGCAAGCCGATGGCGGCGGTTGTGATGGCGATCATCATGCTGCATCCCCTACGCGATAGGCACGAATCGCGTCGTATACCTCAGGCGCGTCATACGATTCGCCATCTTCGATGCAGTTTGCATTGCGAATCTCGATTTCGTTTTCCACCATTTGAATGGCGAGATCCGCGTTCCAAACGTCGATTGCGTTTGCATCGCGCAGGTGATGGATGGTGCGAATTGCATCCATCATTTCCGCTTGTGTCGCAGTGTCGATTGCATCGGTGGCCGCTAGTAGGATGTGGGCAATGTTTGCCATGGTGTTTTGATTCCTTTGATTGATTGATTGATTGATTGATAGGCGCGCCTTGCGGCGCGCCTTAGGGTTTACTTGAATGCCGCCCATTCCTTGACGGCGCGCAATAGGCATTCACGACGTTCGGCATGGTTAGCCATTTTCGGATTCGAGCTTTTCGCGTCACGCGTGATCTTTTTCAGGCCTTCGCTGAGAAGTGCCGCGATAGCATCTTGCGGGGGGCGCGCGGGTGATTTGGTGCCGCGTGTCGCGCCTTCGCCTTCGCCTTCGCCTTTGCTTTGCGCGGCGCTACCCATCATTGCTTCGGCGGCAACAATCAATCGTGTAAGGAAATTCGCAACGATTGTTCCGGCATTATGCTTTGCCGAATAGATCCGCTTGCCATCCGCGCCGGTCTTATACGCGGCCATATCCGAATTGAACGCGGCCAAGGCTTTGGCCGGCAAGATGCTTTCCGCCGCGACCTGCATCAATTCGGCGCGATGCAGACCTTTGGGTTTAATGGCGGAAAGATCATCCCATCCCATTGCTTTGCAGGTATCGGCAAAGGCCGCGATGCAGCGAACACGAACACGCTGGGCATTCTCAAAGGCACCATCCGCTTTGTGATAATCCTTTAGCAGATTACCAAGTGAGGCCAATGGCGCGGCGGGCGCGGCAACGATTGCGATTGCAGTATTTTGTGCATTGATAGTTTTCATTCATTCATTCCTTTTTTGTCGGCGCATTGCATCATGCTTTGCTGTCCCGATAGGTTAGTTATGCCCTAGTTTACTAACCCTTGCAATCGCTTGGCGCGGGATAGGGCGGTTTAATATCGCTTGCGCGCAGTTATATGGCGCGTATAACGCGAATCGGCTTGACCCCACGTGGGGGCGTCCCCCCTCATCGAGGGCCGTCAAAAAAATCTATATAACACTAATCCGCGCAAATAAATCACGTTTGGAACATTACCAGAACATCACGTTTCTTACACGGTACTATACTTTTAGAACAATACAAGAACATGGGGGTTGGTGTATCTGAAGGGATTCGAACCCCTAACCTAGGCGTTATGAGCGCCCAGCTCTAACCGTTGAGCTACAGATACTCGACCTCTATAGAGACCTGCCGGAAAGCAAACAAGACCCCCCCCTACCTCTAAAAATCCTATCCCGTGCACCCCACCCCCTCTGCATAGGAAAGGCCCCCCTTGCAAAACACTCTTCCTATAGGGGGGTATATTGCGGTACACTGCAGCATATGACCATATACCTCACTCCGACCTTCGGCCCGCCACCCCCCACTAAGGCGCAATTTCCACTAGACGTTGACAAGATGGCGGCTGGTGCATCAAAGACGATTGATCTCTTAGTCCAGCACGGGCTGGAGATTTCCTACACTGACGCTGATATCGAGGCTGCAGGTAAGGTCACCCTTGCCTTTGCAAAAAACCCGGACGAGGCCTCACGTTCGCTGACGGACAAACGGATAGGACAAATGACCCCTGCCGCATTACGAGCTATCGACCACCAACTGAAGAAGTTCAGCCACAACATCATAGAGAGCGCCGAACAGGTGCGTAACTTTGTGACCAACAGGCTGATCGAGGAATCAGATAATCCCGATCCGAGGATCAGGATCAAGGCCCTAGAGCTGCTCGGCAAGATCAGCGACGTGGGGCTATTCGCTGAAAAGAGCGAGATCACCGTAATCAACAAGACCAGTGCAGACCTACGCAGCGCCCTCCGGGCCAAGCTCAGCAAGTTGGTAAACCCCATCGACGATGCAGAAGTCGTAGATGCTCGCCCGCTGCTTACAGCGGAGACCTTAGATTCTGCATGGGATGACGAAGATGAGTAAAGTTGTATCGCTACATGGCGGACCTGTTGGCCCTGCGGGCCCAGTGGAACCACCCGCCCTACCTGATGAGGAGCTTATCTCGATCTTAGAGGATTTGCTCGAGCGGGTAAAAACGGGGGAGATCAGCGCGATGGCTTACGCATACCTGCTACCTGATCATTGTGTTGGTACCGGGTGGGCTGTCGGCGACCATGTTGGAAAAGGGATTGCCCTTGGCTTTGCAGTATCCGCGCTGCACCACGAGTACTATGATGGGTTGCGGAATGGCTGATACCTCCCTCGACCTCGGCTTCAGCGAAGAAGAACTGCACCTCCTCCTGCAGAATCTGGACCGCCTCTCAGAGGCAGAGGTCGTCGTTATCACGACACAGCTCGAGGAGTTGGAGCGCCGTAAGCGGCTTGATGCTGCCCGGGATGACCTGATCGAGTTTTGCAAGTACATGGACCCCAACTATATGGTTGGCCGGCACCACAGAATCTTGGCGGACCAGCTGATGGCCATCGAGCGAGGCCCACTGGCCCCCGATGGGGAAGACCGAATCTGCGTAAATATCCCGCCGCGGCACGGGAAAAGCCAGCTCGTGTCAATCTACTTCCCCGCGTGGTTCCTTGGGCGGAACCCGGACAAGAAGGTTATGATGGTGTCGCACACCACGGACTTGGCCGTGGATTTCGGACGTAAGGTCCGAAACCTCCTTGCAGAAGATGCCTATCGGGCATTGTTTCCACACGTCTCACTGGCTACAGACAGCAAGTCGGCGGGCCGGTGGAACACAAACTTTGGGGGTGAGTACTTCGCCTGCGGCATTGGTTCGTCCATCGCAGGCCGCGGTGCAGACCTGCTCCTCGTGGACGACCCCCACTCCGAGCAAGACGTGATCAACGGTAACTTCGAGGTGTTCCAGAAAGCCTACGAGTGGTTCACATTCGGTGCCCGGACACGTCTGATGCCCGGCGGGCGCATAGCAATCGTTCAAACAAGATGGCACCTCGACGACCTAACAGGGCGTGTAACCCGAGATATGATCAAGAATCCTGACGCGGATCAGTACAATATCATCGAGTTTCCGGCGATCCTTGACGCCGAGGTTACCGGGACCGACGAAGACGGTAACGAGGTGGTCCGCATCGTGCAGAAACCACTCTGGCCTGAGTTTTTTGATATGCCGGCGCTGCTGCGCACCAAGGCTTCGATGCCTGTGTTCCAGTGGAACTCCCAGTATCAGCAGCAGCCCACGGCTGAAGAGGCTGCGATCGTCAAACGAGAGTGGTGGATGCGGTGGGAAGACGAGAAGCCACCAGAATGCGACTACATTATCATGTCCCTCGACTCCGCGGCGGAGACAAAAACCCGGAATGACTTCACGGCCTTGACCGTGTGGGGCGTGTTTTACAATGAGGAGGTGAGTAACCACAACATTATCCTCCTAGAGGCCATAAAAGACCGGTATGAGTTCCCGGAACTGAAGCAAATGGCCCTCGAGCAGTACAAAATCTGGGAACCAGACTCGTTTATTGTCGAGAAAAAGAGCTCCGGGGTCGCACTTTACCAAGAAATGCGCCGGATGGGGCTCCCCGTGCAGGAATACACGCCACACCGCGGTACAGGGGACAAAATGGCACGGTTGAACTCCGTGGCAGACATAATTTCGTCCGGATTGGTCTGGGCGCCGGAGACGCGGTGGGCCGAAGAAGTCATCGAGGAGATCGCAGGGTTTCCGTTCGCCTCACATGACGACCTTGTGGACTCCACGGTCATGGCGCTGATGAGATTCCGGCAGGGCGGGTTTATCAAACTACCTTCAGACTACAAAGACGAGGACGACGCCCTTGCCATGATGTCCCGCCGCGCTGCCTACTATTAAAGAGGGTAAAAATATGGTAGTCTCCGCGCAACTGTGGAGGGCACCATGGCAAGAATACGACCCGAGGAGTACCGCGCGGCACGAACTAGACGACGATTTGAACGACCCCGCGAGACGTGGGCCTCCGAGGCAGCATCTCACGCCCGACGTAGAGCAAAAGCGCGCGGGTGCGACGTTGATCTAACCCCGGAGTGGCTGCTACAGAATCTACCCGAGCGATGTCCGCTCTTAGGCATACCATTTGTGTTTTCAAGCGGAGTTTCTACCGACAATACACCGACCGTGGACCGGAAAGATTCGAGTAAAGGGTACACGATGGACAACTGCTGGATCGTTTCGGCAAAGGCAAACCGGATGAAAACCAACGCGTCCACTTGGGAGATCGAGCTGCTTGCGTCAAACCTGTCAAAAATGTATGCTGCACCCAAGAAATAGGGGGAACCAATGCCTAAGATCCTCGATCGACTCGTCTCCCAGCTTGAAGCAAAGGGGATGGACAAGAAGAAAGCCTTCGCCATTGCCACCTCCAGCTTGCAGAAGGCGGGGGATCTGAAGCCCGGTAGCCAAGAGCTGACTCCGAAGGGGGCGAAACGCCAAGAAATGGGCGCCGCGGGGCGGGCTAAAGACCGCGCAGCTACCCGGTCCAAGGGACATAAGGCTGGTGAATACAAGTACAACCAGCTCACAAATACTGCCCGGCTCAAGAAGAAGTAGGCCCAGCAGTTCACTCTTTCTATTTTGACCCTGTATCTGCTATAGTAGGTACGGATGTATGCAATGGGGTAACATCATGGCCGTCGCTAAACCTATGGAACCAAGCAATATCCTGATGCAACCTGACGATCTGTCAGGGGGCATGGACATTACCATGGAAGATATTCAGGATCCGACGGAGACTGCGCAGGACGATGGCAGTATTATCGTAGACTTCGGGGGCGCTGAAGACGCGGCTACCGATGTGGTGACCGGCGCGCATGATGAGAACCTCGTAGACCACTATAAGGATAACGAGCTCCAGTCGATTGCCTCTGCCCTCATCGAGTCGTTCGAGGGTGACCGAATGTCCCGTAAGGATTGGGCGCGAGCCTATATCAAGGGCCTCGACCTGCTGGGCATGAAGGTGGAAGAGCGGACAACCCCATGGAGCGGCGCATCTGGCGTGTACCACCCGATGCTGACCGAGGCGGTAGTGCGCTTCCAAGCGCAGGCCATGAGTGAACTTATGCCGGCAAGCGGGCCGGCACGTACCAAAATCATGGGTAAGTTGACCCCAGACCGGGTAAAACAGGCCCAGCGCGTCGAGAACGAGCTGAACTACCTTATCACCGAGGTGATGCCCGACTATCGGGACGAGATGGAGCAGATGCTGTTCAAACTGCCATTGGCAGGTTCAGCGTTCAAGAAAATCTACTATGATCCCCTCCTAGAGCGCCCAGTGTCTCTCTTCGTCCCCGCTGAAGAGCTAGTCGTGTCGTATGGGGCGTCAAACCTACGTACCTGCCCGCGGTTCACCCATGTGATGAAGAAGACCTCGGATGAAATCCGCGCGCTTCAGGTAAGCGGGTTCTACGCAGGTGACGACTTACCAGAACCGGTTCGCGATATCAGCGACATCGAAGAAAAATACAACGACATGGAGGGGACAGATCAGGTCATCTCTGATGACCCTCGGCACACTATTCTCGAGATGCACGTCGAGTTGGATTTGCCCGAACCCCTTGATGATCCAGATGGGCTTGCCCGGCCCTACGTCATTACGATTGATAAGTCATCTTCGACAATCTTGGCTATCCGCCGAAATTGGTACGAGGATGATGACCGGAAGCAGAAGCGTATGCACTTTGTGCACTACCCATACCTACCCGGGATGGGCTTCTATGGCACCGGCCTGATCCACACGATCGGCGGGCTTACAAAGTCGGCCACTTCGCTGCTGCGCCAGCTCATTGATGCTGGTACCCTCGCTAACTTGCCCGCAGGGTTCAAGGCACGTGGTCTTCGTATCACAGGGGATACAAACCCAATCATGCCGGGCGAGTTCCGGGATGTGGACGTCGTGGGTGGCACGATTAAGGATTCGATCGTACCCCTGCCATACAAAGAACCATCGCAGACCTTGATGGCGCTGATGGGTAATGTGGTCGAAGAAGGCCGGCGGATTGGGTCTGTTGGCGATATTCAAGTTGGCGACATGAACGCGCAGGCCCCGGTGGGCACCACATTGGCGCTGATGGAGCGCTCGATGAAGGTTATGTCGGGTATCCAAGCCCGGCTCCACGCTGCGATGAAGCAAGAACTGCGTATCCTTGCGCGCATCGTGCACGACTATATGTCTGCAGAATATTCCTACGAGGTAGACGAGCCCGCCGATCGTGTAGCTGATTTCGACGGACGGGTTGACGTAATTCCGGTCTCGGACCCTAACGCGGCAACGATGGCGCAGCGGATCATGCAGTACCAAGCGGCACTGCAGCTGGCCCAACAGGCGCCACAGCTATACGATATGGGTAAGCTACACGCACAGATGCTCAGTGTTCTGGGTATCCAAGATGCCAGCGACATCATCAAACTGCCCGGGGACATCAAACCGGCAGACCCTGTTACCGAGAACATGGCTATCCTGAAGCAGGAGCCTGTTAAGCCGTTCGCATATCAAGACCATGAGGCGCATATCCAAACGCACATGATGGCGATGCAAGACCCTAAGATCATGCAGATTGTCGGACAGTCTCCGTTTGCCTCGGCTATTCAGGCGGCGATGATGGCCCACATCACCGAGCACGTTGCGCTGCAGTACCGGGTAGAGATTCAGAAGCAGTTGGGTGTAGAGCTCCCTGATCCTGAGGCTCCCATGCCAGAAGATATCGAGCTGCAGGTATCACGCCTTGTTGCACAGGCGGCGCAGAAGCTGTTCCAGAAGGGCCAAGCGGACGCCTCCGCAGCGCAAGCAGCTGCACAACAGGCCGACCCGCTGACACAGATTCAGCAGCGTGAGCTGACGATCAAAGAGACCGAGCTCAAACACAAAATGGAGATGGATAAACTCCGCTTTGAACTGGATAAGGTCACCAAAGAGGCTAACGCGACTGTACAAGCGGGACGCCTTGACGTTGAAACCGAGCGTAGCGCCGCGGATATCATGCTGAATGCCGGCAAACAGGACCATGCCAAAGACCTAGAGTCTGCACAGCTGGCTCTAGAAGTCGCGAAGGGCCTAACAAATGGGTGAGGGCATGTTCTACCCCGTCATCCGGGAGATCGCAGACCGTAAGACCGGTCTGCAGGTCCACTTAGCCGAGGGCGGCGCAAAGACACTCGAGGACTACTGGCGCGCGGTGGGAGAGTATACAGCCCTCAGCCGCGTAGAGGACGAGCTCAAAGACCTCGAGCGTAGATATATCGCAGATTAGACCAATCTGCCCGACATTCGTGGAATAACCCACGCATAGGTACTGTGAGCCTTAAATCACTGCTAGGAGATGCGATGTACGTTACTGATGTAAATATGGATGACGAGCTTTCTGCTAAGCTCCCGGAGCCCCGCGGCTACCGAATCCTTATTGCAGTTCCCGAGCTTACCGGGAAAACCGAAGGTGGGGTGTATATGCCCGACCAACTGAAGAAGATGGAAGAGACCGCCTCCATCATCGGCTACGTCCTGCGTGTAGGTCCTGAGGCCTATAGCGATAAGACGCGCTTCCCAAGCGGGCCATGGTGCCAAGAAGGGGACTTTGTTATTTTCCGGTCCTACTCGGGTACCCGGTTCAAAGTAGCGGGCAAAGAGTTTCGTATCATCAATGACGATACTGTTGAAGCAGTCGTCGAAGACCCACGGGGGTACAGCCGAGCATGAGTGACGAACAGGATCAAGTCGTCGATCTTACAGAGGATGATCTGGAGATTGAGATTCAGGATGACACCCCTGAACAGGACCGAGGACGCACTCGGAAAACCGAAACCGCTGATGCACCGGCAGCAATAGAAGATGACGATGAAGACCTCGCTAAGCACAGCGAAGGTGTCCAGAAGCGCATCAAAAAGCTGAAGTACGAGTTCCATGAGGAACGCCGGCAAAAAGAAGCCGCAGCGCGCGAGCGCGAAGCCGCTGTCTCTTACGCGGAGAAGGTGAAGCAGGAGAATGACCGGCTACGCAAAAACCTGACCGAGGGTGAAGGCGTCCTGATCAATCAGGCGAAAGCTCGCGTAACGTCAGAACTCGATGTCGCCAAGCGCGCGTACAAAGAGGCCTACGAAGCGGGCGACTCTGACGCGGTGGTCAATGCGCAGATGCGGCTTATGAAACTGCAGGCCGAGGCCGATCGGGTAGAAAATTGGCAGGCAACTCCACAGCCTGAGCCTGTAGCTACTCAAGCGCCCGCTCCACGCCCCCAAATCCCTGAACCCGACGAAAAAGCCAAGACTTGGGTGCAGAAAAACGACTGGTTCCAGACCGACAAACCGATGACTCGGTATGCGATGTTGGTCCACGAAGAGCTGATCGAGAGTGGGATTGATCCACGCAGCGATTTGTACTATACTAAGGTCGATCAGGCTATGCAGAAACGCTACCCTGACCGGTTCACTGCGGATACTGAGGTACAACAACCGCAACGAAAGACAGGCTCCGTGGTAGCCCCCGGCGGACGTAGCTCCACCGCACCACGCACTAAAGTTGTTATAACCTCGTCCGAGGCCGCTATCGCCAAGAGGCTCGGAATTTCGATTAAAGACTACGCGGCGCAGAAACTGAAGGACATGCAGAATGGCTAACCGGACTCCTCGTAATGTCGAAACTCGCGAAAGCGAAACTCGGCAACGTTCTTGGCAACGACAGTCTATGCTACCGACCCCCGAACCACGCAATGGAATGAAGTTCCGTTGGGTTCGCACCGCCTCTCTGGGTCAGGCAGATATGACGAATGTCTCACGCCGGTTCCGGGAAGGTTATGTGCCCGTTAAGGCGAGTGAATTTCCCGAACTCAAGATCATGTCCGATCTTGAATCGCGCTTCCCCGAGAATATTGAGGTCGGTGGCCTGCTGCTGTGCAGTATTCCCGCCGAACTTGCAGAGGATCGTACACACGGCCAAGTCGAAGAAGCTCAGGCCCAGATGGACGCTGTTGATCGTAACTACCTCCGCGAGTCTGACCCACGTATGCCCGTGCTTCGGCCCGAGCGTTCGTCCCGCACCACGTTTGGTAAAGGCTGATACCCTCTACTAAGTCCCCACACTAGGCATAGGAGTAGACATAATGTCTTCTGTTGCTACCGGCTACGGCCTTAAACCACTGAATTTGATCGGTGGTCAGGCTTTCAACGGCGGCGTCATGCGCGAAATCAAAGTTTCTGCCAACAACTCGGCAGCAATTTTCTTCGGTGACCTCGTTGTTCTTTCCTCGGCAGGCCAGCCTTCGGCTGTCGTGACGACTTCCCCTGTGGCTATCAAGATTCCCGCGACTTCGGCTGACGCCACCGCGGGTATCATTGGTGTTATGGTTGGCGCACGTTATGTGAACCCATCGACCAAGCAGCCTGTCTGGACCAACTACCTGCCCGCAAACACCATCACCGGTGGTGCTACGGACGTGTGGATCATGGTCATGGACGACCCAGATGCTCTGTTCCAAGTCAAGGGCAGCGCGGCTCTTGGTACCTTCAACTCGGGCACTGCTGGCTCCGGTTGGCCGGGCGCTATCGGCAAGAACGCGGCTTTGGGCTTTGGTTCGGGTGGCAACACCGCGAACGGCGTCTCGAGCTTCAACCTTGTTGTTGGCTCGAATGGTGGTTCGTTGGCAGCTACTTCGACTCTCGCTCTGCGTATTGTCGATACTGTCCGCGGCACTGAATCGGATGACTATCCTGAGTTCATCGTAAAGCTGAACGTCGGTGTTCATTCTTACAACAACTCGCTCGGCGTATAAGGAGGGCTGATCCATGGCAATTTCACGCGCACAGGCTCTCAAAGAGCTTTTGCCCGGTCTGAACGCTCTGTTCGGTCTGGAATACAAGAAGTACGAAAACGAGCACACGGAAATCTACGATACCGAGTCCTCGGAACGTTCGTTCGAAGAAGAACAGAAGCTGTCGGGTTTTGGCGCAGCTCCTGTGAAGTCGGAAGGCAGCGCGATCACTTACGATAACGCGCAAGAATCGTTCACTGCTCGTTACACTCACGAGACCATCGCTATGGGTTTCGCCATCACTGAAGAAGCGATGGAAGACAACCTGTACGACTCTCTGTCGGCTCGTTATACCAAGGCTTTGGCTCGCGCCATGGCATACACTAAGCAGGTAAAAGCTGCTGCACCGCTGAACACCGGCTTCACCTCCTTCCTTGGCGGTGACGGCGTTACCTTGTTCAGCACCACCCACCCAACGGTGTCGGGTACCACCAACTCGAACCGCCCCGGCACTGACGTTGACTTGAACGAGACTGCTCTGGAGCAGGCCGTGATCGACATCGCTGCGTTCAAAGACGAACGTGGCCTGCTGATCGCTGCTCGCCCTCGCAAGCTGATCGTTCCACCATCGTTGATGTTCGTTGCTACCCGTCTGCTTGAGACGGATATGCGCGTTGGTACCGCCGATAACGACCTGAACGCACTGCGTTCGAATGGTTCGATCCCCGGCGGCTACGCAGTGAACCACTATTTCACTGACAACGACGCATGGTTCCTGACCACCGACGTTCCTAACGGTATGAAGCACTTTGAGCGTACTGCAATGGTTACTGCAATGGACGGCGATTTTGACACTGGGAATGTCCGTTATAAGGCCCGCGAGCGCTACAGTTTCGGCGTTTCCGATCCTCTGGGCATTTATGGTAGCCCGGGGGCTTAACCCACTGAAAATACTACAAAAAACCCCGCCGAAGCGGGGTTTTTTATTTACATAATGCGATACAAGACTAGAGAAGTTGTTGACACCGCGTCGGTAACCTTGTATAGGTGATTTACCTTAGAGGAGGTGGCTATGCCCGTTATATATCAAATCACCAATATGCTATCTGGGGACTTCTACATCGGGAGCTCGCAGTCTTTTGCCCGCCGGGAGTGGCAGCATCGGTACGCGTTAAAACGAGGGGAGCATAAAAACCCACATATGCAGGCATCATGGAACAAGTACGGGGAAGATGCGTTTGTTTTCGAGGTACTCGAAGAACTCCCAGACGGGGTGGATATTCTCTCCGCCGAAAACGTCTACCTCCACAAGCACGTGGGGCAGGGTAACTGCTTCAATGTAAACAAGGACGCACATTCCCCACGGCTTGGGCAAGTTATGACTTTAGAGTCCCGCGAGAAACTGAGTCAGAACCGCACTGGCAAAGGAGCGGGGGAAGACCACTATCGCTACGGACAAGAGGTGTCAGCGGAGGTCCGTGCTAAGATCAGTGCAGCGCAAATAGGTCGCCCTAGCCCGATGAAGGGTAAGACAATGTCAGAGCAGGGGCGCGCCAACGTAGCGGCGGCAGTAAGACGGGGCGAGGACTCTCATTTTTATGGTAAGCGGCCAGCACATGCGGACGCCCTGCAGAAGGCTATAACGGTGCAGTATTCCGATGGGCGGAGGGAAACCTATCCGAGTCTGACACACATACGCGATACTTTTGGAGTGTCGCTTGCGACCATCATCCGGGCCTGCACCTCAGGAGATCGGGTGGAGCGCGGCGCATTTGCGGGATGCCTACTGTGGTACGAAGACACCGCGCCCCCAGAAAAGACCGCCGAGAACGTACCACCAGAATACGCCGACTTACCGCGCACACGCACAGAGGCAAAGCGTCTCGGGGCCAAAAAGTACTTCACGGGGGAACCCTGCATTCACGGGCACGTTGTTCCGCGATATACAAAAGGGGTGTGTGTTACTTGCGCCGCGGACGAACAGCGCGCACGGACTAAGTAGCGCTTCCCTTTAGGGCGAAACCACGGTACACTGTGCTTGTTCCTGACGGGAATCCTTCCCGACTAGCCACTGACAGGAGACTTACATGGCACTGAATACTTTCCAAGGACTCATGCGGTCCTCGGGCGGCGCAGCTAAAGAGAGCGGCGTTACCCCATCCCCACTGGTTATGGCGGTTGTCATCTCGTTTGACCCCACCGCTGCTTCGGCCACCGCCGTGCGTATCGGCACTTCGGCGACCACTGGCGCGTTCTTCACGCTGCCTGCTGGCGCTGTTCCACTGTACATGCTGACCATTGGCGGCGCTACGGGCGGCACTGCACCGACTGTTGACGTTGGTTCCGCGGGTACTCCCGCTGGCTTCTTTGATGAGGCCGATGCTGATACCAAGGGCACCCTGAATGGCGCAAACGGTTCGCTGGTTGTTGGTACCGGCCTGACCGCACAGACTCCGGTCTATGGTAAGGTCGGCGCTTCCGCGGCTACTGGCGGCACCTTTACCGGTGTGTTTGTATACACCATGTACAACAGCGGCGTCTGGGACGTCTAATCTAGGGGGCTTCGGCCCCCTTCCTTCCATAGGAGGCCAGCATGGCTATGCAAACTGACGTAAAAGCGGTACACACCGAAGCTACAGCCACAATCGTTACATCACGGGCCCGTATTAAGGGCTACCACGTTATTTCTGGCGGCACGGCTGGGGACGTTATTTTCCGTGACGGAAGCTCTGGCGGCGCGCTTGTCCTGCAGTTCAATATCGGGACTGGGACGCAGCCGATTGTCATGCTGATCCCCGGCGAAGGCATCCTGTGCCAAGAGGGGATTCATGTAACGATCCCAGCCACGGCCAAGGTGACCACGTATTATGGCTAAGACTCCCGCATGGACCCGCAAGGAAGGCAAGAACCCTAAAGGCGGGTTGAACGCCAAAGGTCGTGCCTCATACAACAAGGCTAATCCCGGTAAGCCGGGGTTGAAGGCCCCCCAGCCCGAAGGGGGCTCCCGCAGAGACTCTTTTTGCGCCAGAATGTCGGGTATGAAGAAGAAGTTGACGAGCGCTAAGACCGCCAACGACCCGAATAGTAGGATCAACAAAAGCCTGCGGGCTTGGAAATGTTAGGAGGCCATCATGGCATTTGGACGTGGAAGTATGACTAAAGAGATGGTTGGCGGCACGAAAGCCAAATCGCCCAAGAAGATCGCTATGGGTGGTATGACAGGCCTCGGGGACGCCATGAAGCAGAAGGTCGACGCCATGGGCACCCGCATGAATAAGGGTGGCAAGGTCGGTGGCCGCGGTGATGGGATTGCTATCAAAGGCAAAACCAAAGGGTGCATGTGCTGATGATTCGCATGGGAACCAAAATCTACCCGAATACCGCCAAGGATAAGGTGCAGGCTCCAGCTATGCCGGTCCCCGCGGTGAAACCTAAGTCTCACCGCAAGGAGAAGCCCGATGCCAAAAAACTGGATTAAAGACGCGATCAAAAAGCCGGGCGCTCTGCGTTCGGCTCTTGGTGCAAAGAAGGGTAAACCGATCCCTGCAAAGGCACTTGCCGAAGCAGCTAAGAAGCCGGGCAAGCTCGGCCAACGAGCTCGCTTTGCTGAAACCCTGAAGAAGATGAAAAAGGGTAAGTAGTGGGCCGCACTAACGAGGCATTGTGGTCGCAGGCTAAGGCGCAGGCCAAGGCTAAGATGGGCGGGAAACATTCCGCCCGTGCCATGCAGCTTGCCGGCAAAATCTACAAGGAAAAAGGTGGCGCCTATACAGGCGAAAAAACACCTGCTCAGAAGTCGATGTCGAAGTGGACAAAAGAGGACTGGGGTACCAAAAGTGGTAAGCCCAGTACCCAAGGACCAAAAGCTACGGGCGAGCGCTATTTGCCTAAGAAGGCGCGTGAGTCCCTGACCCCTGCCGAGTATGCGGCTACTACGAAGGCGAAGCAGCAAGGCACAAAGTCTGGGAAGCAGTTCGTAGCGCAGCCGAAGAAGATCGCGGCCAAGACCGCAAAGTTTAGGGGTTAAACCATGGCTACTGTCGTACCTGATCTACCAGAACTGTTCGAGGAGGCATACGAACGTGCTGGCCTCGAGATGCGTTCGGGGTACGATTTGAAGACTATCCGCCGTAGCCTGAATATGTTGATCCTAGAATGGCAAAACCGAGGGATCAACTTGTTCACTATCGACTCAGGTACTATTGCCCTGACTCCGGGGACGCATACCTACATCATGCCGGCAGATACGATCGACCTTCTTGAGCATCAACTGCGTACTGGATCGGGCACTCAACAGATCGACACCGCCCTAATGCGGGTTAGCGTTTCTACCTACGCGCAGCAGAGCAGCAAGAACGTCTTAGGACGCCCCACACAGATTTATATCCAGCGGTTATCTACTGAGGTAAAGGCGACTGTCTGGCCGGTGCCAGACTCTACGGTGCCATATACCCTACTGTACTATCGCCTTAAGGGTATCGACGGCCTTTCCTCAGGTATTGGCGGCGCGGTAACAAATTTTCCCCCGCGCTTCGTCCCCGCTCTTGTAGCGGGCCTTGCGTTTCAGATAGCCATGAAGCGCCCCGAGGCAGCGGCTCGCGCTATTCCGCTGAAACAAGAGTATGAGGCTCAGTTCCAGCTCGCGGCAGATGAGGATCGGGATCGTGCGTCCGTTCAATTTGTGCCCTTTGCACCGGGAGGTTTCTGATGGGTTACTCCTCAGGTAAAAATGCCTTTGGTATTTGTGATCGCACGGGACTTCGCTACCCGCTGCACGATCTTGTCTGGGAAATCAAACGAGGTATCCGCACGGGTTCCCGTATCGGGCGCGACGTTGTTGATCCCGATCACCCCCAGAACTTCATTGGCCGGGTTAAGATCAATGACCCCCAGTCGCTGAAGAATGCGCGCCCCGATTCAAACACTGGCGCTGGGCTCTGGGGCTGGGCGCCTGTTGGTAATCCTGCTCAGTATATGGTAGGATCTGTTGGAACAGTGACTGTAACCACGGCCTGAGGGCCTTGCGATGGAGAGTATCATGGCTACGAAAAAAGCTGCTGGCGGCGTGTTGAAGATGAAAGAGGGTTCTGCAAAAGATACCCGTGAGGATAAAGCCCTCGCGAAGAAAAGCGGTATGTCCATGAAGAAGTGGGAAAAGTCCGCTGCCGATGTGAAGCATGATGCCCCCGGTAAGATGGCTAAGGGCGGCGTCGTTCGTGGTACGGGCGCAGCGACTCGCGGCAAAAACTTCTCCGGCTCGTACTGAGGTCAACCATGAATTATACGCAGCTCGTCCAGCAGGTACAGGATTACACGGAGAACTACGAATCGTCCTTCGTAGCGAACATCCCTAATTTTGTGCAGGTCTGTGAGGAAAACATCTACCGCTCGGTGATGATTCCCGAGCTGCGTAAGAACGTAACAGGGACGTTGACGAACGGGAACAAGTATCTCGCTCGTCCGTCCGACTTCCTGTCGGTCTTCTCGCTTGCTGTTGTTGACGGCAATGGAGATTACTCCTACCTGATCGACAAGGATGTGAACTTTATCCGGGAAGCCTACCCAAGTGCCTCGACCACCGGGGTGCCTAAGTACTACGCCCAGTTTAACGGTGATAGCCCCGCATCTCCCTCTGGCAACCTGATCTTGGGCCCAACCCCAAATGCGTCGTACACTGTCGAGCTGCACTACTACTATGACCCGCCGTCGATTGTTACGGTCGGTACCTCGTGGGTAGGCGATAACGCGGAAGCACTGCTGCTCTATGGCACTCTTGTACAGGCGTACATCTATATGAAGGGTGATGCCGACCTGATGGCTAACTATAAGGCGCAGTATGACGACGCGCTACAACGCTTGACCGTGATTGATTACCGTAGCAAACGCGATAGCTATCGCGATGGAGAACCGAGGTCTGAATGATGAGTGTATTTGCCGGCATGAGCGTCTCCCCCGTCGGGGTGCAGACCACATCGAACCGGGGATCTACCCCCGAGGAGATTGCAGCGCGCTGCGTTGACAAGATCGTCTACGTAAACCCTGATTCGAGTCCAGAAGACTTTGACCGGGCTACGGAGCTCCAAGCGCGTATGACCGCGCTGATCGCCCACTACATCTCCGAGGCTATCAAAAGCGATCGGAGCATGGTATACCACAAGCTAGATGCCGCAGGGCATACTGACATCGCCGAGCTTATAAGGAGCTTCTGACATGGCATTTTCTGGAAACTTCATGTGCACGAGCTTCAAGGTGGAGCTGCTGAAAGCCGTGCATAACTTTACCGCATCAACTGGCAGCACCTTTAAGATCGCGTTGTACACGAACTCCGCTTCGTTCACTGCCGCGACGACCGCGTACACTACTTCGAACGAAGTTACCGGTACTGGGTATACTGCTGGCGGAAACACGCTGACCAACATCACCCCGGTTAGCAGCAGCACCACAGCATTCACTGACTTCAACGATACCACATGGAGCACGGCGACTATCACTGCTCGGGGCGCGATGATCTACAATACTTCCGCGGGTAACCCTGCGGTGGCTATCTTGGATTTCGGTTCTGATAAGACCTCGACCGCTGGTGACTTCACCATCGTGTTCCCTACCGCAGATGCCACAAACGCTATCATCCGTATCGCCTAAGGAGTAGCGCATGGCTACCTTCGTTAACAGAGCAAAGGTATCCACAGCCACTACAGGCACGGGTACGGTTACGCTTGGTTCTGCAGTCTCTGGGTATCAAACCTTTGCGGCTGCGGGCGTAGCTGACAGCAATACAGTCACATACGTCATTGAGGATGGCTCTGCTTGGGAGATCGGTAACGGGGTATATACTAGCTCCGGCACTACCATGTCGCGGTCTCTTCTCTCTTCCAGCACGGGTAGCCTTCTAAGTTTGACCGGAAGTGCGACTGTGTTCATCACGGTCAATGCTCAGACCATGACCGACCTATACACCCGGGTTGTGACCGGGGGCGGCACTGATGCAGTCTTTGTTGAGACTGCCACAACGGTGACCGCCACTTACACGATTACCTCCAGCAGGAACGCTCTGACTGCAGGCCCCGTAACGATCAACGGCGGTGTCACCGTCACCGTTCCCTCTGGCTCAGTTTGGACCGTTGTATAATGTCAAAGATCACCATCGCCCCTAACGCTTCCGGAACCGCCGTCTTCACGGTGGCCGCACCCGCCACAAACACGGATCGGACTCTGACGCTGCCTGATGCCACAGGAACGGTGAACATCTCTGGCTTAGCTAATCAGGTTCCATCCGGTAGCGTCAGCGCCCCATCTATCTACCCAACAGGAAACGCCAATACGGGCATCTATTTTCCTGCCACGAACACCATTGCCGTTTCCAACAATGGCGCTGAAACCATGCGGGTTAATGCTACTGGTGATTTACTAGTTGGCACCACTGACCTTTCAGGATCGTCGGGACCGGGATTTAAGTTATCGACTAACGGAACCACTCTGTATATGGTGACCGCTGCCAGCACCGGAACAAACAACTACCACTTTTATTCGACTGGCGCATCGGCATATCGTTTCTATGTCGGGTCAGAGGGAAGGGTTAACTGCACCAATACCACAATCGCGGCCATTTCAGACATCCGGATGAAAGAAAACATCCGTGATATTGATGCAGGGCTTGCGGAGATTATGGCGTTGAAGCCCCGCATTTTTGACTGGAAGGAAGGAAAAGGCAAGAACATCAAGGGCGATAAGGGGTGGATCGCTCAAGAGTTTGAACAAGTATTTCCTGAGATGATTGGTACGTGGTTAGACACACCTCCAGAGGGAGAAGAGCCGTACAAGTCTGTTGGGGCTGATCTGTTCCCAGTTCTCGTAAAGGCCATACAGGAACAGCAGGCCATCATTGTTGCCCTTGAAGCCCGTATTACCGAACTGGAGGCCAAGTAATGTCAGTTGTCATCAATGGCACGACCGGTATAACGACTGGAACGGGCAACATTTCTGACCTGATTGGTAACGTCAGAGACATCGTTAATAGCGCCCAAACTTCTGCTTATGTCTTGGTTGTTGGTGACAACGGAAAGATGATCAACATCACCACGGGTGGCGTGACGGTCAACAGTGGCATCTTCTCAGCGGGCCAAAACATCACCATCTACAATAACAGCGCGGCATCGCAGACTATTACCCAAGGGGCTGGCGTGACGCTGCGCCTCGCTGGATCGGCCACCACGGGTAGCCGTACTTTGGCCTTGCGCGGAATCTGCACAATTGTCTGCGTGGCATCCAACGAATTTGTCGTGTCCGGGGCGGGGGTCACCTAATGCCAAGTTCTGTCGGATTGTTATCAAACACGCCATTCTTCGCCACGGGCGGGACAATCACTGACACCAGTGGTTATCGCATCCACGTATTTACTATGGTTGGGGCCGACACATTCACCACCAACCTAGCCCAAGGCGCAAAGAACATTGAAGTCTTGATGGTTGCTGGCGGCGGTGGTGGCGGTAGTAACGGCGGCGGCGGCGGCGGCGCTGGCGGTGTTGTCTATAATGCTGCCTTGAGTGTATCTGCGGGCATTACCGCGTATAGCGTAGCTGTGGGCGGCGGCGGCACTGCGGGTATTACTAACGTAAACGCCGGCAATGGCACTTTATCATCTATGACTGGACTGGCAAACGCCGTGGGCGGAGGCGGCGGCGCATCTAGATCAATCCCAACCACCGCACAGGCAGGTACCGGCGGTTCAGGCGGCGGCGGTGCTGGGCACGTCTCTCCCGCATATTTGGCTGGCGCAGGGACGGCTGGTCAGGGTAACGCGGGCGGAAACGGCACCGGACCTACAGACTTGGGGGTGAACGCAACAGGCGGCGGTGGCGGTGGCGCTGGTGGCGCTGGTGCGGCTGGTGTTTCAGTGGTTGCGGGCAACGCTGGTGTTGGGACTAGCACGTACAGTGCATTACTTCAAATGGCAGGTTACGGCGTTAATGTTGGCGGTACTTACTATATTGCGGGCGGCGGCGGCGGCGGTATTGTGGTGAATGGAACTCCCAAGGGGGGCGGCAACGGCGGAGGCGGCGGATTGGGTCTTGCTGGCGTTGCGAACACGGGCGGCGGAGGCGGCGGTAATAACATTGCCGGCGGAAACGGAACCGCTGGCGGCTCTGGTATCATAATAATTCGTTATCTTCTGTGATGAGGTGATCTGATGTCCACTGTAAAGGCTAACGCCATCCTTGATGCTTCTGGCGGCAACACCGCCACGTTCAACGGTATCCCGTTACGTCAGGGCGTTCTGGACCCACAGAACCTGATCACCAATGGCGCATTTGACTTCTGGCAGCGGGGGACAAGCTTTACCGCTAATGCGTATGGCGCTGATCGGTGGTTCAATACTCTATCTGGCGGTACGGTTACGCAGTCACGTCAGGCGTTCACCGTTGGCGATACCATCGGCTCCAACAGCCCCACATATTTCTTGCGGCAGGATGTAACTGGGCAAACAACGACAGCACATTATGCTAATACGCAGCAGCGTATTGAGGGCGTCCGCAGCTACGCTGGTCAGACAATTACAGTCTTGGGCTGGGCGAAGCGAGGCACTGGCACCGGCAATATGGCCCTAGAGGCGGAACAAAACTTTGGCACGGGTGGCTCGCCATCGGCAAACGTCACGGCAATTTCCCCCACTACCGTTACCCTAACAACATCGTGGGCCGCATTTGCGGTCACCATGACCATTCCCTCAATCACGGGTAAAACACTGGGGTCAAACCTTAACGACTTTCTGGCTATAAACTTCTGGACTTCGGCAGGCTCTACCTTCAACGCCCGCACAAACAGCCTTGGCCTGCAAACCATCGCGGTTGACCTGTGGGGCGTCCACATTAAGCTTGGCACCCAAACCACGGCAGCGGTTGATCTGTACAAGCAACCAGAGCTTGGTCCTGAATTGGCAAGATGCCAGCGTTACTACGAAAAGTCTTATGCGTTAACTACAAATCCCGGCACTGCAACGTCGACTTGTAGAGTTGTATACACATGTTCGGGCGCTGCAACACTTTTGTTTTTTTCCACACCGTTTGTAGTAAGAAAACGCGCTGATCCCACATTATCATTTTGGGATTTAGCTGGAAACGCAAGTCGTTTTACTGGTAATGGAACAAACAATTTAGCCGCTAGTGTTGGAGGTATGACTGCGAATCAATATAACTTACCACTTGATGCTGGCATTACAGGTTTAGCAGCTAACGGAAAATTAGAATTTCAGTTTGCAGTAGATGCGGAGTTATGATCATGGAAATCCTAAACGCACGTTACACCTCGCTTGGTTCAATCATCGCAACGGTAGATGGGGCTGAGATGACTATCCCCGCCGTTGGTGGTAATCGCCATTACGATGCACTGATCGCACAGGGCGTGGTCATTGCGCCTTACGTTGAGCCAGCCAAGACCGCTGAACAGGTCCGTGCGGAACGCAACACGCTTCTGGCATCGTGTGACTGGACGCAGGTCGCAGACTCTCCTGTTGATCAATCTGCATGGGCTATCTACAGGCAGGCACTTCGTGATATAACCGCGCAAAGCGGGTTTCCGACCGCTATAATCTGGCCCGCAAAACCGGAGTAAGTAGATGCTTGGTTTCTCACCTCTTGCCTCTGCCCCATTAGGCGATGACGGTGGGATTCCGCCCGTACTGGTATCTGTAACCGGTGTAGCGTCCACTGGCGCAGTCGGTGCTGTAACAACCATAAACGGCACTGGGGTAATCGTAAACGTAACCGGGGTCACAGCCACTGGCGCTGTTGGGCAAGTTGCTCTTCCAATTTCTGTTGTTGTCTCCCTAGTGGGAGTTACGGCTACCGGCTCCGTCGGAACTGCTGTAGTTGGAATAAACGTCACGGGTATTTCCGCCACTGGAACCGTTGGTTCCGTAGTCGTTAGTGCTGGCGCACGTGTACAACCAACTAGCGTTGCAGGCACCGGGGTCATCGGTAGCGGTACATTTATCTTTCTTGGTATCATAGAGCAGGTTGGTAGTGTACAAGCTGTAGGGGCTGTTGGCACTGTATCTGTTACTGCAGCGGCTCGAATGTATGCCACTGGCGTATCGGCTACTGGATATGTCGGCAATCTATTACTTTGGGGTCTTATCATCCCCGACCAAGACCCGAACTATTCGGCCATCGTCCCTAACCAAGACCCCATGTGGGTTAACATCGCAGCATGAGGGTGACCTATGACTAGTACATATACCACTAACCTAGGCATCCAGAAACCCGGCACCGGGGATCAGTCGGGTACTTGGGGCAACACGGTAAACACGAACAGCGACATCCTTGACGCTGCGGTCAATGGGGTAGTTACGCTAACTCTCTCTGGAACCTCGTCTACGCTGACCACGACTCAAGGATCCCTATCCAACGGGCAGTATAATGCCCTGTACCTTGCAGGGTCGCCTTCGGGTACTCACACAATCACGCTCGACCCCAACACGGCCCAGAAGTCTTACTTCGTATCAAATACGACAGCGCAGTCGGTCATCTTCACGCAAGGGTCAGGCGGCAACGTAACCCTCCCTGCGGGGACCACTGCAATCTTGCAGTCGGATGGTACGGGCTCTACCGCTGCGGTCACTAACGTGACCGACAAACTTGTGATGTCCGCAGTCAAGATAACTGGTGGAACAATCACGGGGATCACAGACCTTGCGGTAGCCGACGGCGGTACCGGGGCTTCAAACCAAGCGGGTGCTCGGACTAATCTTGGTCTAGGTACGATGGCGGTTCAAGATTCCACTGCCGTGGCTATCACCGGCGGTACTGCTGCGCTTTCTTCCCTGTCGCTTGGCGGAACGGCAATCACTGCATCAGCAGAGGAGCTGAACTTTGTTGATGGCGTCACCAGTGCAATTCAAACCCAGCTGAATACAAAAGCCCCATCGGCCAGCCCCACGCTATCCGGAACAATCACTGTATCCGGCGGATCACAGAACTGGACCGTTATCGCCTCTGGAACTAACCTGACTTTCGCCTACAACGGCGTCAACAAGATGCGGTTGGATAGCTCTGGCAACATCATCGTTACTGGAAACGTATCTGCATACGGGACGATTGCATAATGACGCTCCCTAGCTCTGGACTGATCACCCTTGCAAACCTCCAAGAAGAGTTTGGCGGTTCAAATCCTATCGACTTGTCGGAGTACTACAGGGGTGGAACATACGTGCCTTCCAGTTCCTACACCACTGGAATCCCAACGTCTGGGCCGATTGCGCTGGCAAACTTTTTTGGCACAGCAAACGTATTTGTGGCCACGATTTCCTCAAATACAGGGAACTTGGACACAGCGGCCTACTTCACGTCTCTCGGCTGGAATGGCGTATCCGCTGTCCAATTTATCATAGCGGGCGGAGTTTATATTTATTCCGACTACACCGGAACTGCGGCACTATACAACGTGCCAACCTGCACGATCATCAACAACGGCTACATCATGGGCAAGGGTGGAGACGGTAACGGTGGAAATGGGGGCCCTGCAATATCTCTCGCGGCGAGTATATCCCTATCCAACAACGGATATATCGGTGGCGGTGGCGGAGGCGGCGCGCGTGGTAATTTTGGAGATTGGTCTGGCGGCGGCGGCGGTGCTGGCGGCGGTGCTGGCGGTGCTTCAGTTGATGGATTTGGGGGAGGCGCTGGTGGTGGTCTAGGAGCTGCTGGGGCAAACGGCTACAACACTGGCGGTGGTTCTGGGCCAGTTGGCGGATACGGCGGCACTGCTGGCGGCGGCGGGGGTGATTGGGATAATGATGCAAACGATCCTGATCGTCGTACTGGCGGCGGCGGCGGAGGACGTATTCTTCCGGGGGCCAGAAGCGGCTATCCAGATGTTGGCGGTAGTGGATACGTAAGGGGTATGTTTGGTGGAGGGCCGAACGAGGTTGGGGAATACCCGAACTTCGCCAACAATGGTGTGGGTATGGGTGGCGGCGGTTGGGGCGCTGCTGGCGGTAGATACTATTACGAAAGTGGCGCTGGCGGTAAAGCGGTAGCTCTTAACGGATACTCTTGCACTCTGTCAGGGGCAACCTCGCAAATCTATGGGGCCATATCGTGAACCTTCAGTACATGGATGAATACCAAGCGTTGGGTATAGGATACCGGGAAACTTTTACGGATCTTGACACCGCAAGATTGGAGCTTCTTCAGAAATGCAAGGTTGCATACCCCGCATCTATAGACAGCAAGCTGTTTACCTTATCCCGTTCAGAGTTAATCGGGAATGAAAGCGAGTGCATTTCGGAGTTCTACGGAAACCTCGACGTCCCCACTAATGCTCGGATTAGAGTAACGGACATCACAGGTGTAACGGAAACAGTTTTGTTCTGTAACCTCCCCGCGTATCTACAAAAATGCGCGGATGCCATGATGGAAATAGACCTCCCTCTGTGGGTTGTGTGGCGTAAAGTGGTCGATTCTGAGACGGCAACGGAAACTTGGGAACTCGTTTATACGGCACAGTTAGCCGATGTTAGGGGCTTGTGATGGACGTTCTGGAATTTTTAATGAAGTGGGCAGTAGCTCCTGTCATCGGTATCGTCTTTGCGATGTATACTCGACAGCAGTCACATGATACAGATATCGCTGTGCTAAAGGCCACGGCCACGGCCAACAAGGAAGCTCACGACCGTGAGTTCAAGCAAATACAGGACAGCTTCAAGGCTGTCTTCCTGAAGCTGGATGACATTGAAAGGGCGTTACGCAAATGATCAACAAGGCCTCCACCGATCTGATCAAATCCTTTGAGGGTTGCAGCCTGAAGGCATACAAATGCCCCGCAGGCATCTGGACCATTGGCTACGGCACGACCGCAGCCGCCGGCGTTGGCGTCATCCCACACGAAGGTATGCTGATCACCCAAGAGCAGGCAGACCACTACTTCAACATCACCCTTGAGAAGTTCGCAACCGAAGTGGACAATCTGTTGACGCGCATTCCCACTCAGAACGAGTTCGGTGCGTTTGTCTCGCTGGCCTACAATATCGGTGTGGGCGCATTCAAAAAGTCCTCGGCGCTGCGCTACTTCAATGCGGGAGATCACGCCAAGGCGGCGGACGCCATTTTGATGTGGAATAAGGCGGGCGGCAAGGTTCTGGCTGGCTTGACACGCCGCCGCATGGCTGAGCGCGATCTGTTCCTGACAGAATCCTTGGTGATCGCCACACGCACCGAAACCCGCGAAACCGTTCCAGCCCCAGACGTGCCGCGTGACACCCCCGTAGAGTCCAGCACCATGCAGGCGGGAACCATTCAGATCGTGTCTGCCGCTGGCGCTGGTATCTCTGCCGTGTCAGCCCTGAGCGGCACGGCCCAGATCGTGGCTATGGCATTCTGCGGCGTCGTGGTGCTTGCCGCACTGTGGATCATGCGTGAGCGCCTGCGGAAGTGGGCTGAAGGGGATCGCTGATGTTTGGATGGCTCAGAAGCGCCGCCCTGTGGGCCGCCGGCGCGGTTGCAATTATCTTTGCTGCGTGGATGGCTGGGAAGCGCGATCAGCGCCAGCAGGCCGCCCTGAAGGCCGCTGAAGGCTACGCCAAAACCCGAAAGGAAATTGACGATGTTGAAAACACTATTAGCGGTGATCCCTCTGTCCTGCGTGATTGGCTGCGTGAGCGTGGCAAGTAAGCCAGCCATCTGTGATGGAACTGCGGCGATTCGGACCAAACACGCTGCTGCACTAGCGGAAGATGGCGGGGACAAATCGGTCGCTACCGGCGCAAAGCTGATTATGATGCTCGACGCCGGGTGCAAATAGACAGCACGGTGACACGCCCCACATAATCCGGTATAGTGCGGGTAATAGGAGATCATCATGCCCCTTCTGAAATTGCAGTTCCAGCCCGGAATTAACCGCGAGATCACCGGCTACGCAAATGAAGGCGGCTGGTGGGACGGAGATAAAATCCGCTTCCGTGCAGGGTACCCTGAAAAAATTGGCGGGTGGCAGCAGGTTATCCCTACGGCAATGCTCGGTACTTGCCGCGCAATTCATCCGTGGGTCGCGCTAAACAACAACGAATATACCGGCATGGGTACGTCGCAAAAGTACTACCTATATGGTAGTGGGGCATACAACGATATTACACCGATCCGGGCTACTACGGCTGCGGGGGATGTTACTTTTGCTGCGGCTAAGACCACCCTCTCCGCCACTATCTCTGCAACGGATACGTCAATCCCACTTACCTCCGCCGCGTCCTTCCCTGCGTCGGGCGGTCACATTAAGATCGACTCTGAGGAAATGTCCTACGCCACAAAGAGTGGGAGTACCCTTACTGGCGTTGTTCGGGGCCTTAACGGCACCACGGCGGCTACACATACCAGCGGCACCTTTGTCGGCGGTGCAGTCATCACGGTTACAGACACAAACCATGGGGCGTTTCCTAATGACTTCGTAACCTTGTCGGGGGCCGCAAGCCTCGGCGGAGCCCTTACCGCCACAGTTCTTAACCAAGAATATCAAATTACGGCGACTCCTTCGGCTTCTACCTATACGATCGAGGCTCGGACAGTATCTTTTATTGCCAACATAACCACTGGCAGTGGTTTGAATCCGACTTATGTATATGCAACTAGCGCCGATACCGGGACAGGAAGCACCGGTACCATAGGCGCGTACCAGATCAACACGGGTCTTGATACGTCGGTCTATGCAAGCGGCTGGGGCGCGGGCTCATGGGGTGGGGCGGGGTGGGGCTTAGCCGCAGATACAACTGTCCCCGGTGCAAAACTACGTTTGTGGGGCCACGACAACTTTGGGCAAAACCTGATCTTCAACGTGCGGGACGGCGGTATCTATTACTGGGAATACGCTACGTCCTACACTCGCGCAGTCGCGCTTGCGTCCCTTACGGGGCATAACACTACACCTACAATCGCAAAGCAGATCTTGGTGAGCGACAATGATCGCCACGTGATTGCGTTTGGCTGCGACGATGAGGGCACTCCGGGGGTACAGGATCCCCTGCTAATCCGCTTTAGCGATACGGAGAGCCTAACAAATTGGCAGTCTCTAACGACCAACACTGCAGGTTCCCTCCGCATCGGTTCGGGCTCTATGATCGTTACCGCGGTCGAGACGAAGCAGCAGATCATTGTCATCACCGATACCTCTGTCCACTCGATGCAATTCATCGGTGCGCCATACACGTTCGGCCTAACCATGGTGTCTGACAACATCTCGATCGCAAGCCCTAACGCAGCGGTATCGGTTGATGATGCGGTTTACTGGATGGGAGATGGGATATTCTATGCCTATACCGGTCAGGTTACGCCCTTGCCATGCGATGTGAAGGACTACGTGTTCTCAAACATCAACTATAGCCAGAACCAGAAGATCACCGCCGGGATTAACATAAACTACACGGAAATCTGGTGGTTCTACCCGAGTGCCAATAGCGAGGAGAATGACTCGTATGTTGTTTACAACTACGAGCAAAAGCTCTGGTATTACGGGCTGCTGGCGCGCACGGCGTGGACGCATAAGAACCTCGGCCCGTATCCGTTCGCCGCGTCTCCAGACCACTATATCTACAACCACGAGTTTGGCACCGATGATGGTAGCGTTAACCCGCCTGTCGGCATCCCTGCATATATTGAATCCTCTGGGCAAGACCTTGGTGATGGGGATCAGTTTGCGTTTATCTGGCGGATCATCCCCGACCTCACCTTCCGAAACTCCACGGGCACTCCGTCGGCCACGTTCTCCGTCAAGACGAGCCGGTTCCCGGGTACGGATTATGACCAAACTAACAACGGGGCTGTTATACGAACGTCCGACTATCCCGTGGAGCAGTTTACTCCCCAGCTCTACACCCGCCTGCGGGGCCGTAGTTTTGCCTTCCGAATCAGTAGCTCCGCAGTAGGCGTAGCATGGCGTCTCGGTGCTCCGAGACTCGACATTAAGACAGACGGGAAACGGTAACCGATGGCTCAGCCCTCACGCACAGCGCCTCCATTCATCCCGTTCCCCGTAGCGCCGGCGGAGTATAATCAACGATATATGGCCGAGGTTACACGGGTCTTCGCGTTGTTTCAGCAGCAGGTGCAGAACCCCGGGCTCGGGCAGTTCTCTACCCTTACGGTTACCCTATTGCCAACATACGCGAACAACGCGGCGGCACTCGCAGGGGGACTAGCCCCAGATTCGGTATACAAGACTTCGACCGGGGAACTGAGGATCGTGGTATGACGTACATCCGCACACATACGGCGACTCCTGAGGATTTGCCTGAGATTCTAGCCCTCGGGCAGCAGATGCACGAGGAAAGCGCGTATCGTCATTTCAACTTTAACGTCCCTAAGTGCGCCATGCTGGTCCATACCTGCATTACAAATCCGGATACACACTTCATCCGAGTGGCGGTTAGCCCTAACGAAGACGTCATTGGGCTCTTCATGGGATACATCGCGGAGCACTATTTCGGGACCGATTTGATCGCAAGTGATTATCTATGGTATGTTACGCCAGAGCATCGGGGCTCCCGTGCGGGGCTAACCCTGCTGCAGGACTTTCAAAAGTGGGCAGCTGAGCACCGAGCTGCGGAAGTGTATGTCGGTATCTCTACGGGTGTCTCCGCTGAACGTACTGGCGCACTCCTGACAAAACTCGGTTTTGATCTTGTGGGTGGAAATTACAAGCTACGTGTTGTAGTATAGCACGAACAAGGACTGGGGAATCCCGATGGCAATATTCGGTTATGGCGCAGATGATGACAAGAACGGTACGGTCTCCTTTAGCGAGTCCGTCCGAGATATGTTCAATGGTGGCGGTGCCGGTCGAAGCGGTGACCGCTTTGAGGGCGGGTTAAGTGGTATCTCCAATGCCCTCGGTGCAACTCCTAAGGGGTCAGGTCGTAAGCCTACGGGAATCGCCAGCATTGTATCCGGAGCTACTGGTATTGGTGGCCGGGCTAACCCCCTCACTGCAGGTGTCTTAGGCGCCCTCACCGGGGGTATTGGCGGCGCAGCACTGGGCGCGCTGCGGGCTAGGCAGATGAATAAAGAGCAAGATGCGGCGGCAAAAACAGCTCCCGCTGATGCTGCTAAAGGTTCAGGACTATTTAAGTCCGCTGCTCCAGCTACTCCTGCAGCAGATATAGGCCCCACGTACAGTACTTCTCGCGAGCAACCCAAAGCGGAAAGCCCGACTCCTGCAGCCGCTACGCCGACTGTTGGTGGCTTCCAAGCTATCCCTAACCCTGCGTATGATCCCAGCAACCCGCTGTCGTCCCCGTGGATTTCTAACCCTAGCTACGAGCAGCTTATGGCGTACAAGGCCGCTTCCGCTGCAGGTACGGCTACCGCACAACCTACACCACCACAGCTGCGCCCGGGGATGAATTATAACCCTGTACAGCGGGCGTTGCCTTGGAACATGGGCACTACAAAGATGGCTGAAGGCGGAGACGTCGCCGCTCCCTCTAACGAGAAGTCGGTAATCTCGGCTGCAGTCGAGGCCATTAAAGGGGGGCTGGACGAGCCTACCGCCGCGGTAGCTCTGGCCGCGTTTGTGCAGAAGTACGGCAAGGATTCGTTGCGCGATCTCGTTGATCGGGTGCAGTCTGGCGAACTTGATCAGACAGTCGCGTCCGCTCCGGGTAAACTATCTGGCCCCGGCGATGGTATGAATGACCGCATCCCTGCTACTATCGGTGGGCAGCAGGATGTGCTATTAAGTGACGGTGAATTTGTTGTCCCTGCAGATGTCGTAAGCGGACTCGGAAACGGTTCCTCGGACGCGGGTTCAAAACAGCTCGAACAGTTTATTACGCGCGTCCGCAAGGACCGTACCGGGAAGACTGAACAACCTCGCGCGATTAACCCTGCTACGGCTCTGCCGGCGTAAATACATAGGAGACTAGGCATGTGTGGCGGCGGAACAACCCAACAGACGAGCTCGAATACAACTTCCTCGCTCCCTGCGTACATGGAGCCATACGTTACCCGCAACCTTGCAAGGGCCGAGGCGGAGTCTTCTAAGCCGTACCAAGCGTATACGGGGCAACGCATTGCAGATACGGACCCAAACACAGTTGCCGCTCGCAACGCGACTCTAGGAATCGCAAATACCGGTATTGCGGGGCTCGATGCGGCTACGCAATATACTCAGCAGGGGATGAACCGAGCGGCTGAGCTGGGGAATTATGCTCCGGGGACCTACTCTACGGCTAACTTTTCCGATCCCGGTAAGTTTACTGGCGCGGCGATGAACGAGTACATGGACCCCTATATGCAGAATGTAGTCGAGTCCCAGAAATCTAACGCTATACTGGACTTTGACCGGCTACGTGGCGGGCGCGAAGCGCAGGCTGTTAACGCTGGGGCCTTCGGCGGCTCTCGCCGGTTCGTGCAAGAGGGTCTTGCAAACGAAGGCCTAGCACGGCAGCTTGGCGACATCCAAGCGACGGGGCTGCAGAACGCCTACACCTCCGGCGCTGCTCGCTTTGGGGAAGATCGCGCTGCACAGGCCGAAGCCGAGAGGGCTCGCGCCGCAGAACTTGGCCGCGTCCAGACTGGTACAGAAGCCTCACGCCAATTCGGTGCGGGCCAAGGCCTCGCGGCTATACAAGCAGGCCAGAATATTGCTGGCGATCTTACGAAGTTTGGCGAGCTTGGCCGGCAAACGGACATTCAGAATGCTCAGCTGCAAGGCGGAGTCGGTGCAGATCAAGCCGCGGAAGAACAACGCCGTCTTGACCTAGACTATGCGAACCACTTGGAGCAGCAGGGGTACACCCGCGATCAGATCAACTGGATGACCAGCCAAGCCGCTGGCCAACCTGCCCCGACAAACACTTCGACAGTAAACACCCAGCCGGGCCCCAACGCATTGTCGCAACTATTTGGTGCGGGGCTATCGGCTGCGGGTTTGTATAAGGCGTATTCGTAATGATGAACTTGCTCGACACACAGGATAAGTTGAAGAACTTCTCCGAACAACAGCTCGTAGCCCAAATGCAGACCCCCGCGGGCGATGTCCCTCAGTTCCTTGTTCTCAGCGAGATCGAGCGCCGCAAGCGTATGCGCGATGACGCCCAGCGGCAGCAAGGCACGAACCAGACTACCGTGGCGCAGGATGCGGTTAACGCCGCAGGTGTCCCCCAAGGGGGCATCGCCGATATGGCTTCGGCTATGGCTCCCCAGACTAATATGGCTCAGAATACCGGGATCATGTCGGCAGCGCCCCAGAAGATGGCTGGCGGTGGCGTGGTTAAGATGGCTGGTGGGATGAATGTAAATGCAGGCCAGAATATGGGTGCGCGCTATGCGGCCCTATACCAAGCGCAACAACAAGCGGCTGCAGATGTTGCAGCAAAAGAAGCCGCCCGGGTAGAGGCAGAAAACAAAGCCAAACTATTCCAGTCATGGCATCCTGAAATGGATACCGGGGCTCCCCTTGCTGTCGCAGACCTACCTCCCCCCACTCCTACTGCTCCTCCCGTCGATCAAGCCCCTCCTGCTCCTCCAAGTGGCGGTGGCGGTGGCGGTGGCGGTGGCGGTGGCGGTGGCGGTGGCGGTGGCGGTGGTGGTGGAGCCGCATCGTCCTATGAGCAGATGCTTATGGACACGCTGGCGTCTCGTGAAAAAGCTCGGGAGCAGGACAAATGGTTGTCGCTGGCCCAAGTTGGTATGGCTATGATGGCATCGCAGAGCCCCACGCTTGCCGGCGCATTCGGTGAAGCCGGTCTTAAAGGTGCTGAGGCCTACAAGAAGAGCCGGGACCAGTACGACACGGACCGCATGAATATCATGGGCGAGCTTGAGAAGTACAAACAGCAGCGCGCTGCAGCTCAGGCAAAAGCGTCAGCGGGTGGGGCCCCAGACTTCCGGCAGGGGCTGAAGGACCAGAAGAGCATTCTTGGTCTGGCGAGCGAATACGCCTCACAAGCAGCGGCGCTGCGAGAGCAAAACCAGATGGGGGATGTACAAAACCCAGATGTGGAACTTCAAGCGCAAGCGCTAGATGCACAGGCAACATCGCTTTACGCTATGCTGGGCGCAGGGACTACTAGCGGGTCGGGGACTATTGCGCTATCATCGGCTACGCAACCATAACTCGTAGTAGAGGGCTCCCATGGGCATTTTTAAGTACACGGACCCGCAAACTAACAAAACGTACAACTTCCAACACGGTGGCGATGCCCCCACCGAAAAGGATTACGCAGAGATTAACACGTACCTTCAAGGTGAACGTGCGGCCTTTGCGGACAAGTACAAACAGGCCTTTGGCAAAGAGGCCCCTGTAGCCGATGACGGTACGGCGCTTGGCCGTGGCTGGACCAGTGGTATGCAGTCCGCCAAAGGCGGTATCGGCGAGCTTTTGCAGACAACGGGTAATCGGCTTGGTTGGAGTGGTCTTGAAGACTACGGAACCGGCATGGAACAGAACGCCGTGCAAGAAGCCGGGATGTCCTCCCTTACCAACCCTGCTCCCCTAGGGTGGCGCGATGTAAAAGGGCTGGGTACCGGCCTTACGTATCTTGGTGAGATGGCTGGTAGTTCGGCTCCTATCATGGGGGCGGGTGTTGCTGGCGCAGGCCTTGGCGCTCTTGCTGCTGCGGCAGCTCCCGAACTTGCTATTGGCGCAGGTGTAGCCGGGGCAATCGGTGCCGGGGCCGCGACCCTTCCATTCTATGCCGGCGAGAACCTGCAGGAGCAGGAAAAGGTTTCTGGCGAGGGTAACGTCAACCTCACTAAGGCATTGGCCGCTGGTGCATTTGAGTCGGCGCTGGACGCTGCATCCCTTAAGGTTCTTGGCCGACTTGGTGTCGGCAAGGCGGCGCTTTCGGCACTAGAGGGTGAAGTAGGTCAAGGGCTTACTAAGCGCCTGCTGACGGGCGCGACAGAGGGTGTACTGACCGAGGGTACAACTGAGACCCTGCAGCAACTCGCAACGATTTACCAAGCCGGTGGGGATTTGAGTTCTCCTGAGGCACAGAATCAACTTGTTGACGCCTTTGTCGGCGGCGCAGTTCTTGGCGGCGTTGCCGGTGGCGCTGGCCGCGGTGCGTTTGGTAAGCGGGCCGAAGCCGCTGCACCGAAACCAAACGATGAAGTCGTCGCAAACCAGACGAAAGAGGATAAGAGCAAAGCGCCGGCACTTGCCCCGGGCGAAGAGCAAGGCACGTTGTTTAGCAACTTGCTGGATCAACGGGTGCCCGACGCGTGGTCTGAAATTCCCGAAGATATGCGGCCCGAGCAGGGCCGGCTACAATTTCCAGAGGCTCCTCGCCCCCTATTGCCGAGCGAGCGCGCCGATGCACAAACAGAAATGGGGTTGGTCCTCCCCGAAGGCGCGCAGGGTGAGTTATTCGGTAACGCCCCGCCTGTTGGCCGGCCTGCATTAGAGGTACTTAACGCTTTGGGGGTGGGCACTGGAGCGCCTATTCGGAAACGGGTTGCCACCGCGGTCGATACCGACGAACGGTTCCTCTCGGAACTTGCAAAATACGCAAAAGTGCCGGGGCTCACCAAGGCCGCACGGGCCTCGATTACCGCATACCTTGCGAAGCGATCCGCCCCAGCACCTGTGCCCACACCGAAACCAAATACCGCCGTCGTCGCTGAGCAAGAAGCGCAGGATCAGGTCAAAGCGCCAGAAGCAACAGTTGTCGCTGCGGCTGTGCCGCCTGTGGCCGCACCTTTGAGTAAGGAACGGCAGGCAAAGATCGCTACTATTCAGTCGCAGATCGACAAAGATACTGCCGCTCTGGCAGAATCTAAACAGAATACTACCGTGCGTGAGGCTACGCGTGAGGCCGAGGCAAATCAGTGGACGGCAGATGAGGAAGCCGGTCTTGCTGCAGCAGAAGCAGACGTAGCTGCAGGCAAAGAACCTTCGTGGCTCTATCGTAATATTGATGAGCTGAAGGCGAAGCGGGACCGGGTTCAGAGAGCCGCGGCTGAAGCACCCGGAGAGATCGCCCCCGAGGCGGTTGATGCCCTAGAGGCACAAGTAAATGAGGCAGTGCAGAGGCCGGTTGTTCCTACGCCTGTGGCTGAAACGCCTATGGCCCCAGATGAAACGCCTGTGGCTGAAACGCCTGTGGCTGAAACGCCTGCGGCTCCCGCCGTGGCTCCTGTCGAAACTCCTGCGACGGCGTACAATGCTGTCGGTCAAGGTACGCCGACAGGTCTGCCCGAACAGAACATTCCAAGCCCGAATGTCCCTCGGACCTTTAGTGCCGCTCCGACTGCGGAGCCGTTGGTTTCAGTAGATGATGAAGCAGTAGTTGCATCCCTTCTTGCTACGACGCAAAACCAGCTTGATACGGCGACGGATAAGGCGGCGAAGAACGCGCATAACTATTTCAGCAAGTTCCCTGATGTCGACTATATGCTGGAATTTATTGCTGCCGATGCAACTCAGCCGGGTACTCCGATGATTCGGCGGTCCTCGCAAGGGAAGGCGCTTGCCCCTATGTGGCAAGGCACGGGAAAATCTGCAGCCCTTTCAGCGATAAAATGGATTAGGGCAAATATGTCCCCCAAGGCCGTCGCAAAACTTAACTCCTACTTGCAGAAGTACGAGAAGGATACCTCCGTGGCCGCCGGCAAGGCCATAGATAGAGGGATCGAGGCTGAGCGGGCCCAAAAGTCTGAGGCTGCTCAGGCGGCGGAAGCAAAATACTACGAGAGCTTGATCCCGGGATCGGCGGACAAAGCCGCAGCCGCAAGAGCGCGTAATGCCGCTATGAAGGCTAAGGAACCTACGCTTCCCGGCGGCGCGGAACTGAAAGGCCTGTTCAAGCGGGCAGCGCAATCTATCTCGTTCGGTCTTGAAGAGGCGCTGCACCCCGCAATCGTGGCTGCTCTCCGGGCAGGGAACCTGCGCGATGCGCTAGAGGGTATCTCGCTAACGTCGGCTGACCCATACGTCCGCAACATGGCGGCTAAGCTAATGGCGTTCGTCGGCACTACGAAGGTATACACGACGTATAACAATGCCGAAGCCGCCCGGATGCTGCAAAACAAGGCCGACCCAAGCCGGCGAAACCACGGCGCCTATATGCTCATGTCCAAGGAAGACTATGACGCGGTGGCCGCGAAATACCCTGCATATGCAGCGTACATCCAGAATGCGATCTTCTTGGACGAGAGCACGGGGATGGACGCCCATACCCTGCTGCACGAGATGATCCATGCCGCGACTGCACAAGAACTCCTGCGGAACCCGACCGGCCCAGTGGCTATGCGCCTTGAGGCACTACGCAAGGACGCGCTGAAGCAGCTTGGAGCACTGGAGTACGACCCCGACCTGCACTCCTACGGGTTTACAGACGTGCATGAGTTTGCCTCAGAAGTACTGTCAAACCAAGACTTCCAGATGGAGCTCGACCGCATCTTCCCGAATGACCGTAAGGCCAGCGGTCTCGTACAATTCATGCAGGAGTTCGCAAACTTCGTGCGGCGTATTCTGGGTCGGCCTGCAAAGGACTACCGGGGCACATCCACATTTGACGAAGCGGACTTCTTCGCCCAGTCTATCTTTAACGTCGCCCCCGAGTTCGGTGGATCGCAGCCGCTGTATAGCCGGGCTATGCAGCCCACTAAGGCTAAACAGGTTCTGACCGCTATGGGTAAACTAGCGGGGCCCTTTGCAGAAGTGGACTCGCTCCAGACGGCACGAGCAGTCTCGCGTAGCGTATTGTTGGATATGACTCGTCCAGCTATGCCGGCAATCTTGAACCTGTTCACCCCTGTGCGTAACTTGGTGACCCTAGCGGAGAAGTACTTCCCCGAAACGGCTATGGCCGTCTATGCGAGCCTTGCAGGTCAGAAAAGCTTCGAGCAGTCTCTGAATACCGAGATTGCCAATACCATGAAGCAGGTAGAAGCCTTCCTAAAGGCAAGCCCTGAAAAGGCAGCTACGTTCCACTCGTTCCGTACTCGTGCCAGCAAGTACGAGATTGATGTTCGCCAGCCCCTATCCTTTTACTCGAAGTATACCCTTGGGTACTATCCGCTACAGGCAGACGGTACTCCGGGCAAACGCATATTTGAACAATTCGACTCGTTTGAAGAGCGTAAGGATAGGATGGACGCTATCAATAAGGCTGAGGCCGCTGGTGCAAAGCATACCAAGGCCCGGGCGATTAACGACCCTGATCCAGAGACGATTGCACTCTATAAGGTACTTCGGAAGGAGTATGATTCCCTCGGTAAGGCCGGGCAGGATGCGTATAATCAGGTGCTGGGTGTCTTCGAGGCCATGCACTACGAGACGGCTAAGGCCGTCAAAGACCGCATCAACGCGATGCTGCCCGATACTGCGGATGTGGACAACACCCAGACGCGGAACATCCTGCTTCGCAGCATCTACAACAAAATCTTCGCTGAAAAAGGGCTTATGGTTTACCAGCCCCTGCAGCGCATGGGTGAGTTTAAGGTGACCTATAGCGGGGTTCACCCCACCACCAACACGACCGAGAACTTTGTGCACTCATTTGATACCGCAGCGCAGCGCGATCAGGCTGTGGATTTGCTACGGGCGCTACCGAAGGAGTTCAACATCTCGAACATCGAGACTCCGCTGCAGAAGATCGGTGACCCCTTCGGCTCTCGCCGGTCCCCACCCCCAACCTTTGTTGCGGACGTAACAAAGCTGATCACTAAGGGCGCGCAGCAAGATGCCGCCGCAGCACGAAAACGTATCCTAGCACAAGGCGGTACCCAAGCGGACGCCGATGCAGAATACCAACGTGTTCTGGCAGAGGTCACGAACCGGGCGGAACTGAACAACCGGGCCATTGTGGAGCTCGCACTTGATGCAATGCCAGAGAGTTCGATCTTCAACGCCTATCGTGCGCGTAAGGACGTGTCGGGCTTCGTCGGTGATTTGTCGCCGCTGAAAACTGCGTTCGATGCAATCGAAGGATCGTTCGACTCGGTAGATACCTCAAGCACCTTGCTGCAGACAAAGCTATCTTCCATGGTGCATCAAGTGTCAGCCATCCGCCACCAAGCCGAAAGCGCCAAAATTATGAATGCGTTGACGGCTCAGATGGAATTGATTCGCACAACGACGCCGGAAGACGCGGCCACGGCTCGGGTCTACTATGATACGCTGGCGGAGTCTCTCAAGAACCCGACGATCCGGCGGTCTAAACTCGCGGCAAACATGAATACCGGCGTGTTCATATGGACCCTATTCGGCAACGTATCGTCGGCTGCCGTGAACACCATGGGTATTATGCTGGTGGTCTATCCCCGTCTGGCCGCGCGGTACGGCGCGGTTAAGGCGGCTAAGATCATGCTTCAGTCTCTGCGGGATATTGCCAACTCCGGTCGCTCTCGTATGGAGCCGGTCATCGGGCCGGACGGTAAACGTACTATGCAGGCGGTAGATACTGGTGCAGTTGGGCGCTCTGTTCGTAACTATACGTTCGGTGATGTAGACTTTGCTAAGGGGTACACCTCAGGCGAGAACGATACTAACACGCTGAAATACCTCGTGAATGAAGGTATGCAGCGGCATATGTTCGTGGACTCTAGCATTTACGACTACCTTGACTCCAACAAGTCTGGGCTCGGTGCGTTTGCCGACAAGATGCTGCACCTTGGGGCAGCGCCTATGCACCACACGGAACGTATTATCCGTGAATCGACGATGATCGCAAACTACCGGCTGGAACTGCAAGCGGCGGCGAAGCGCAAAGGGACCGCGGTCCTCACTGAGCAGGATATGCAGGCTGCGGCTAAGTTTGCTGTGGAGCAGACTGAACTTATGACCGGTACAACCCCCTCGACCGCTGCGCCGAACTGGGCGCAAAAGGGCATCATGCCGATGCTCGCCATGTATAAGCGGTATCCGCTGGCCATGATGCACTTGCTGCTGGGCGACATCGCAAACGCCCTACCCGGCAAGGCGAAACTAGAGGCTATCCACGGCGCGGGAACTGAGGAGTTCAAGAACGCCCTCGAGAGCCGCAAGATTGCGCGGCTGCAGGTCGCTGGCCAGCTTGGCGCATTGGCCCTGTTCTCTGGTGCGATGGGTCTTCCCCTGTACGGGATGTTCTCTGACTTGTTCGATGCGATGTTCACTGACGATGACGAAGAGAAGTTTGACTTCCTTGTTCGCCGTAACCTTGGAGAGTTGGGCGCAAAGGGTATTTTGAACTACCTGCTCGGCGTCGATATCGCTTCGCGAATTGGGATGAGTGATATCTTCTATCGTGCGCCTCTACGTGCAGCGGACCAGAAGTTTTCGCAGAACATCCTCGAGGGCGCCATGGGTCCGGCTGCAGGCCTTATCACAGGCACTCTGCCTCGCGCTCTGGACCTGTATAACCAAGGGGAATACTTCCGCGCCTTGGAAGCGGCTATGCCGGCGTCTGTACGCAATGGGCTACGTGCATATCGCTTTGCGACAACTGGCAGCGCAGAATCTCTGCGTGGTGATGTGATTTCTGATATTGGGCCGGGATCTGTTCTGGCACAGGCGCTCGGGTTTGCGCCCGCTGCCTATGTACGGCAGCTCGAACTAAGTTCTGCCGCTAAACAGGTCGATGTCGCCATCGCTACAAAGAAGTCCGCCCTGCTGCGCCGCATGAACCTAGCGCGTAGGAATCGGGATCGTGTTGAAACGCAGGCTATCCTTGCCGACATCAACGAGTTTAACCGGAAGCACCCGTCGAAGCAGATCACCGCGGACACGATCAAGCGGTCGGCAAACACGTTCAAAACTACCACTTCACGGGTGCGGAACGGGGTCGTATATTCTGATTTGGGATTGCCCGAACTTCAGCCGGCGTTCGATATGATGGACGAACCGGTAACGATCTGGGACTAATAAAAAACCCGCAGGGAGGGAGGGCCCTGCGGGTTAGTTGGGAGGCTGGAGAACCTTGAACACGATCAATATATCATGTGATTCGCCAAATGCGAACCCCCAAAAGGCCATCTTCTATACACGATCGTACATCTAGCGTATATCCTTTACGCTTTGCGATGGCTCTAGCGTGTATACCTGCACGGTTTAACCCCGTGCAGGGTACAAAAATGGACATCCCGACAGCCCATTCGTCCCAATTCACTTGGATGGCAAGGCCGTCGGGATAGAGGTCGTCAAGTTGGACTACCGGCATCGACATCAAGATGTTCCTCTAAGGGCAGCACTAGCATGTGTACAGCAACAGGGGGCAGCGAGAGCTTGGTGCCTTTGCCCATACGCATCTTCTTGAACTCGTAGGTATATGTCTTGCCGATATCCTCGAGCAGAGCAGCGGGATTTAGCTGCTGCTTCACGCACCATGTCCGAAACGGCTTCGGGTATAGATACAGGCGCTTTGTATCCGGCTCGTACCGGGCGACAAACTCCATGCGCGGCGTAGCATCCGGCACAACAAAAGTATCTTCCACCTGATCACCGCCCTTGCCCCGAAGGTCTTGGGTACTGTTGATACGCAGGATGTTGGTATAGTTCTCGGCCACATACTGCACGAGGTAGTCGATGCTGCTCTTCTTTGTCGAGTCAAGGAACTCCGTGCGCTCCCGGATCAACTTCACGACGAGATCGAACACGCGCTTCATATCGAAGTCGATCAGCCCAAGCCGCTTGGCAATCATGCCCCCTGCAAGGTGCGCCGCAAAGCCTGCGGACATCATACGGTTCTTGGAACTCAGCCCTGCCGCTGCATCAAGGCGCTGCTGTGTGGTGAGGTAGAACTTCCGTACCTCGTCTACGTTATCCACAAGCCAGCGCAGGTATGGGTCTGCAGCGACCCCATAGACTTCCTTCAAGATGGCGTGTTGAAACGCGTCGGCATCCTCCTTCGAGTGCGGGAAGATATAGTCCTTGATGTTGATCTCGAAGATACGCTCACGCTCTGCGGCGGGATCGGCCTTGCCGGCTTCCAGCACGTCCATCAGCGAGGCGTTGCCCGAACTTACCGAACTCAGGTGCCAAGGCTCCCCACGGCGGCGCTCGGCGTTGGACCCGCTCTGCATCCGGTTACGCTGCCGCCCAGCAGACAGCGAGTAGGCAAGGTCGCTTGCTTCGACCGGCTGACATTTGGTCAGCTCGTCAATATACACGGGCAGGTTCTTCATAATCTCGAAGCGCGCAAACTTGGACGCATTCGTATCTTCGTGTCGGATCATCAGCCCGTCCGGTTTGCCGTATACCCCTGCCGCTGCCCATTGGGTCGTTGTCTTACCAAAACCGGTAGGCCCGTCGAGGTGGATCAGCATCGAATAGATGGGTGAGAACTCCATAAGCGGAGAGCCGAAAGCGGTGCAGATGATCAGTTGGTGCAGCTCCATGCCCTCGTGGTTGAAGAACTGCATCAGCTCCTTCCACTTCTCGAGATCGCCCTTCGGCTTGAGGTATTCGGCCACGACGCTTGTTTCAGAGGTAGGTGGATTGTGGCGCACACCGCCGGGGATATACTCGCGTTCCCCAATGACAAACGATTTCATCCCGTCGGTCCAGCCAAACTGCCGGTGTGCAAGGTCAGCGGCGGCTACGGATTGCAGGTGATCAACATAGTCCATGATGTAATATCCTATAGAGGTCCATTGCGCTTTCCCACGAGCGGTAATGCCCATGGTGCTCAGTGCAGATTGTAGTTTATCGGGGGAGTTGATCGCGCTCTGCAAGACGCTGAACTCCCGCACACCGTCCTTCGGAAGGTGCAGTCTGCAAATGAGTTTGTCCCCAACTTCGGGGTCATAGACGCGGCGGGTGATATAGAAGTCGTGGTGATAGACCAGCTCGTCCTTCGGATTACCCTCTTCGTCTTTGCCCTGCCGATAGACGCCGCCTGCGGCCCCACGCACGTAGGGAAACGGGGGTTTAGGTACAACGACCGTCATGGTCTTGACGGGCGCTCCGTTTGCCCGTGCAGGTTCCACAGGCAGCTCTACGGTACGTTCTTCTTCGGTCTCGGAGATGTTTAGCTCACGCCCAAGCACGATGGGGGACTTGATATGCCCAAGGTGCGGGCACCCATCGCACCCGCCCGGACGGGCCTCATTGAAGCGACTGCACAGGTATGGACCCTTGATCCGCTGTGCCTTGTCCTCGGTCACTGTAGGGTCATAGTCGGGGTGCTCACGTGATACCGCATGGATCGCTTTGGCGGAGTCTTGGCAATGCGCTGCGATGGAGAGCGTGGCCCGCCACATAGGCTCGCTGGCATCGGCTTGGTTGGTGATCGCGTAGATAAGCTGCGCGCAGGTGTCGGTACGGGTAATGATCTTGCGAAAGCTATTCGTGTTATTGCCCAGAAGCTGCTCGGTGATCGCTTTGTGCTTAGCCGGGATAAACACCTTCGGCGCAACAACCATGCCCTCGAACTTGCCGGCAAAATCCTCAAACGTGATCGTCGGCACGTCCGACAATAGCGCGGTAACTGGCGAAGGGGGTAAATCTTTGAAGTTCGCTGTCCCCGGCATCCGCAGGATACGCGCGCCATCAGCAGGCACCGACATATCCATACGGAACCCTTGTTTCAGGCAGGCGGCTTTGTAGCGCTCCGCGACCGGTGCCCACTCTTCGTAGCTGACTTCGCGGTCGAGAACCCAGTAGCCGTGAATACCGCCGCCGCTGTCCACAAGGACCGGCTTAGGCAAAGCGTTGCGGGTGCAGAAATTCCGCAGGGCCTGTAAGGCCTCTCCCTTGTCGGAATATTCCTTGCCCGGGCGGCAGTCCAGATCGAAGAAGAAGCACTTCAGTGCGCGAACGTTCGCAGCTTCCCGTGTGCTGGCATCC
Source organism: Chloridella minuta (assembly GCA_032273045.1). Classification (NCBI taxonomy): domain Eukaryota; class Xanthophyceae; order Mischococcales; family Pleurochloridaceae; genus Chloridella; species Chloridella minuta. The sequence goes on along the minus strand of JAUKPQ010063504.1, from coordinate 9,492 downwards.
TTGAATGAGGCCATAGCGAAATACACTTCGCGGTCATTTGCAAATGCGCCAGCTGCAGCCGCTGCAAGATCAGGCAGATCGTCATAAAAAGTCTGGCGGCGGTCCACCAATTCTTTCGTAGGCTCACCGTCCGAGTTAACTGTCCTGCGGGCTGTCCATAGGCAGTAGGGGCCATCACCGCACATGATGCGGCTTAGAAAATGGTGGTCAATCATATTGTTCTTCCGCTTGTTTGAGAGAAGGCGGGGCCATTACAGCCCCGCCCAGTGGATTAGTCGTCCCAAGCGGACAGGACCGACTCCATCTTCGGAGAGACAGCGGTGTCGGCAGCGGGCTTAGATGCCACGCGGGTCGGCTCCACCACTTCATCTTCCGAAATCTCAGGCTCTTTTGGCTTGCTGGCCTTGCTCACCTTCGCGGTAGGCTCTACCTCGATCTTATCCTTCTTCGGATTGTAAGCCTTAGAGGTCGCACCATCGCTGTTAGCCGTATCGGTCTTATAGACCGTCAGCGTTGTGGCCTTTTTAACGTCCTCGTGATCGGCCAAGTCCAGCACTTGACGCAACTCATCATCTTCCAAGGGGCGCTGTGGTTTGAAGTACAGCTTCGGCGTCTCGCTGTTCTCGTCGAAGTACATCTGCGTGACCAGCCCGATGATTGGCATATCGTTTGCAGACAAGAACTTGCTGTACGCCTGCATACCCATCAGACCGTTCTTGCCGTCGCCGAACAAAGACGTGGCGGGCAGTTGCATCTGGTAGACCTTCTCGTAGTCATTCTCCAGCGCCACGGCCAGACGTACAGAGAAACGGCAGGCGCGGCTCTCGCCTTGGCCAGACCCTTTGATATTCATCGGGCAGTCGCGGCAAGCGCGGGCTTTGACATTTTCCTCAGACACATCAGCCGAAGGCTTCTCACCATCAGGCGACCAGCAGGTCGGTGCCGATGGGGTCTCTGGATCATAGGCACCCTCGAAGTAGGTCCGCCCGATCTTCGAGCTACCCAGCACGACCACATTCATGCTGCCCGACGAGTTAACGCGGACCTGCTCACCGTTCAGCATCTCGCGGAAACGACCGCCCTTGATGCTAATACGACGGCTCGTGCCGCCACCGCCGCCGGATAGGGTCTTGTTGACCTCCATCATACGTTTGAACAGGTCACCGGAAACCAGTGCGTTGCCTTTGAAGGCGGAAAGATCAGTGCTCATTTCGTGTTCTCCACAGAAGGTTGGTCGTTGGCCGTACCCGAAGCGCCCAGAAGTGCAGCCTCGACAAGATCGAGGTTGAACCGATAAGTGTCCCGAATTTTGATGTAGGTAGAAGGCGGAATCGTGTTCGCCCTGATCCAGTTGCGGACCGTAGACACCGACACTTTGAAGTGCTCGGCTACCTCTTGGATAGTGGCATACTCAGCCGCCATTATTTCTTCCTCACAGTTATGACGTATTCCACGTCGGTGTTAAGCCCCGGCGGAACCGCCTCGGGGTTCTCTTCAAGAAACTGCTTAACGACGCCTTGGCTCAGCCGCTTCTCAAGAAACTCAGGTACCTCGTTCTCGAGGATAAACTTGTGCATCGACTCCCAGTCGCTTGTCCAGTAGCGCGTTTTGGTAGTGCGATAAAATATACCCGCCGACGTGCGCATACTTTCGATGCCGTGCTCCGCGCAATAAGCTAGAAGCTCGTGCTTGATGGTGTTCAGTTGGTCGGTCAGCGCGTCGTCATCTTCCTTAAACCGCTCGGCCAACTGAGCCTTTGCGTCCCGTATCTTGATGTAAATACGGGTGAGTTTCTCCACATTCGGTGGAGCGGTAATCTCGTCCATCGGTCTCTCCATGGTTGTTGTTTGTTGTATATAGTGCCAATAGATATCCTAGTCAAGCAGATCTTTGTAAAGTTCCAGCACTTGTGTGTGGACATCTATCCGCTTGTCTAGCATATCGTAGAGGCGCTGCTCCACGTGGGAGCCTTGTAGCTGCACGACCGTGCACTTGTGGTGCTGGCCGGTGCGGTGGATACGCGCGTTTGCCTGCGCGTATGTCTCTAGGGAGGCCGTGGGGGCCCACCATACGATCGTATCAGCCGCTGTAAGCGTTACGCCGTGCGCTGCCGCTTGGGGCTGAATGACCAATACTTTTGGATCGGCTTCTGTCTGGAAGCGTTTGAAGATGTCCGTCCGCGCGCCCGCCGACACGTCACCGGAGATAACCTCGGCGGATACCCCGTCGGCAATCAGTTTGTCCTGCACCATACGGATCGTGCTCTTGAATGGCACGAACACCAGCATCTTGCGCGATGTCTCGTCCAAGACTTCCTTTAGCACGTTGTAGCGCGGTGAAATGTCAAACTCGAGCGTATCGCCGCCGTCGGTATAGACGGCACCTGCCGAAATCTGAAGCAGCTTGTTCATGTTGATCGCCGCGTTGACCGTCGTGACTTCAGCGCCTGCGGCTTCCATCATCATGTGCTTCTTCAGCTTCTTGTAGTAGTGCTCCTGCTGCGCCGTCAGCGGTACGTGGCGCTTGATGTACATCATGTCGGGCAGGTCTAGGCACTCATCCTTCGAGAAGCGGATCGCCGGCTGCAGCACCGCATGAACGGTTTCGGCGGCGTTAGGTTTCGGGGTCCACTGGAATTGCGTGAGTTTGATCATCACTTGGTCGCGGAATGATCCAAAGAAACGAGGGACCCCGCCCGGGTTCACTAGCTTCGCTAGGCCGTAGGCGTCCATCGGGGACTGCGCTGCCGGTGTACCTGTCATCATCCATAGCCATGTGTCCTCGGTTACGATCTTGCTCAGTATCTTCCAGCGCTGGCTTTGGGAGTTCTTGTAGTGCGTAGCTTCGTCTATGATGATCAAGTCGAAGCCCCCGTTGGCAATCTCGTCTGCAACGACCCCGATACCGTCATAGTTTATGATGATGAACTCGGCGAGGCCGTTGATGATCTTGCGGCGCTTGTCCGCAGCGCCATAGGCGATGTCTACCGAACGGTGCATAGCAAACTTGAACAGGTCCGCGCGCCATGCAGAGTCCATGATCGACAGAGGGCAGACCACCAGCACACGGCGGATCTGTTTCTGCAGCAACAAAAAGTCTGCTGCCCATATCGCGGATGCTGTTTTCCCTGTGCCTTGTTCGTTAAAGCAGAAGGCCTTGCGGTGCATGGTCAAAAACTCTGCCGTGACCCGCTGGTGGTCCATCGGTTTGTACTGCCCGGGCCAGCTATACCGCGACCGTATGGGGGGTGGCGCCTTAATGTTCAGGTCTCGCAGCGCGTGGCTCTCGCCTACGCCCCAATGCACGAGGACTTCGTTAGGCCCTAGTTGCTTGCTCTTGGGAATTACAGTTGTGACCTTAGTAGGGTTGCGCAGACTAAGCAGCAACGCCTTGTTGTCAATGATCTCCATAGCCTCTCCAGTAGGGTTATTTTTTGTTCGTGGGTTTGTGGATCGCTCCACCCCGTGCGCGGTTTGTGCTTGGTGCTTCGAGGAACACACCATCGGCGTTAGAGCCACCACGAGCAAGGTCTTTCTTGTGGCTCAGGTCTTTACCCTTGCGCGCACTCTTGCCATGCTTGGCATCGAACGCCGTCCGCGCTTTGGCCCGCTCGGCACGGGGGGCTTTCTCGTTACGGGCTTGTTCCTGCGCCCACTCTTTTTTGTAGGGGCGGGGCTTGTTTACATAGGGCATGGGTCACCTGCTGTTACCGTTGTGCGGGCATTCTACCACAGGACAGTGCTTTCGGCATAGGCCACTCGGCACGGGGTTCCATACATTCGTCTCGTGGGCTTTCTCGAGGCGAGCATACTTCTTGATCCATGGTGACCATAGCGTGTCGCTATCGGCGACGTTGTAATCGGCGGGCACAAACTTGTCCGCAATCACAAACAACAGCCCGGCCTTAACCCGCTTCACATCAGGGAAGTGCGCGAAGATCGACAGTGCCATAAGCTGTAGCTGCCCAGTGTCGGCATACTTTGCCGACTTGCCCGTCTTGTAGTCGATGATGAACGCGCGGTCCCCGTCGATGATAAGCAAGTCCACGATGCCGCGGAACCATACGTTGGGCGCAAAGAAGTCGCAGGGCTGCAGGTCTTCAGTCAGCCCCATCTTGAGTTCGCAGTGCTTAGTCCCCTTCTTGGCTTTCAGCGCCTTGAGCATACCCTCGGCAAAGGAAAACCGTCCCGAGATCGGAACATCATCCCGCATATAGTCTTCTGCGGATTTGTGAAACTCTGTCCCATACCGTGTGGCCTCTGTCTCCTCAAAGGGAAACTGCTTCATCACGGTGACGTGGTAATACTGCTTGGGGCAGTTCTCAAAGTTCTTCATCCGGCTAAAGGACCAAGCGCCTGCGTTACTCAATGTCTATCCCCCATACTTTGTCCCAACTTCCGACTCGCAATTCACGGGCAACCCCGCTGCCCATTCGGGCGTCCACCGCATACATTGTTCGATGTAGGCTTGGGCTTCTTCAGCCTCTTCGGCAGGCACACACGCGACAACCGAGTCATGTACAGTTAACACTACGCGGTACCGTTTGGCAATGCGTAACATCTGTTCGCCGATAATTCCCCGTGCCAGTGCCTGACACACGTTCTCGATTACCTTACCGCCGTAGATATTGTTGGGGCCGTTGCGCGTCTTGTAGCTATACTGCACACCCCGCTCACCCTCTTCTCCGGTCAATCCGTTATACTGGATGTATAACCCATTGGGCAGGCGGATACCCGATTGGCTGGCATCCACTGTCAGCACCCCGGGCCGACCAAACTGCACGGAGTCGCCTTGGTTCATGCGCCGCAGCATCACGTCTGCGTCCTTCCAAAGCTGGCTGATCCTGTCGTTCGATGACCGGTAGATGTCGATGATCCGCTTGGCTTCTTGCAGGTCCACCTCGACGCCCGCCTGCATCTTGAGGAACATCTGCAGCTTGACGTGACCGACGCCGTAGCCTGCACCAAGGATGACGACCTTACCGATCTGTCGCTCGGCCTTTGAAATGTCTTCCTCGGCCTTGCCAAATATCTTAGCGGCCATACGTTTATACACGTCGCCGTTTGCGGCAAAGGTCGCTACCACGTCGCGCTGGTCAGCCAGCCATGCAAGGACACGCGCTTCGATCTGTGCAGAGTCCGCGTCGATCAACACGTAGCCCGCAGGGGCTACGATAGAGTTCTTGATGTTCTTCCCGTTCGGCCCACGGCTCGGCAGGTTTTGCAGGTTGATCTTGTCGGACCCGCCCCACCGGCCAGTATGGGCGGCGTAGTATCTGATCGGCACGGGTAGGTTCCCGCGCTTGGAGATGTCGATGAACCGCTGCGTCCGCGTCTCTTCGAGTGTGGACTTCACCCCAAGCCGTGCGGCGACCAGCGCCTGAACTGTGGGGTCTTCGTGCTCGAGCAGGGCAATAAACTCTTCGTCGCTCTTAGCAAAGGCATATGTTTCCTTGCCTGTCGCTGGGCTGATCTTCACCGGCGGCGTGACGCCCGCCATATTCAGCATCAGGGCAAACTTCGGGTTGGACATGAGGTCTTTGCGGTCGCTGCCTAACGTCGCCAGCAAGTCGGCCTTATGCTGCACGACGGTCGCTAGGTGCTGCTCTAGGTGCGCCCGATCAAGCTCGAGGATAGGGTCAGTGAACATACGCAGGGTAACGTCGATCAGCTTTAGCTCGTCTGTCGGGAACCCCTTAGCGGTCATCTTGTAGAAGATGTCCCGCGTCAGCTCCACGTCGTTTATGCAGTAGCGGCCATACGCAGCCAGCTCTTGTTCGGTGAAATCGGTCCGGCGTTTGCCCAAGGCGTCCAATACGGCGGTACCCTTGGTGCCTACCCCATAGCGGTCAGCCAGCGCCATTAGGCTATGCGACACCTCGACCCCGTGCAGGGCGCGGGACATCAGCATAGTATCGGCCAGTGCTTTCGGCTTGAGTCCGCAGCGCCATGTCAGGATCGCGCCATCAAACATCGTGTTCTGGCATAGCATCATGGACTCGGCCCACGGCAAGGATCGCAGGTGCTCTAGGATAACGCTCGCTGGTCCTGACACCCACACCGTAGGCTCAGTGTTCAGCTTGGTAGCCACACCGATGACCTGAAAGCGGGGATCACGGATATATTCTTCCGTGGTCATCTTGGAGAGTGAATACTGTTTGTCGTAGTAGGTCTCGAAGTCTAGGGTGATCAGGTTCATGCCTGCACCTCTGTCACCTGTACGCCCGCCTCGTGGAACTGCATACGCGCAAACGCGTAGTCTTCGGCCCACCGCGCTTTGAACTCCGGGGTCGGTGCCGGATACACGACATGATCAATGCCCGCTTGGATAAGGGACGCGGCGCACTGGGCGCAGCAGGGATGCGTCACCACCATGATGCACCCCTCTAGGGGTGCGGTAGCAAACGCCATAGCGTTACGCTCGGCATGGAGCACCATGCGTAGTTTGATGTCCCGGTCATTGAGGCGCTCGGGGGTATCCTTCACCCCTCTGGCGAAGCCATTGAAGCCCGCGCTCACGATGCGTCCCTTCTGGTCAAAGATGACGGCCCCGACTTGTGTCGAGGGGTCTTTGCTCAGTTTGGCGACGTGCTTGGCCATGTCGATGGCCCAGTTGATCTTGATGTCCATAGTGTTCTCCTTGGTTATGGTCGTGTTTTTGGGCGGATTGTAGGCACCGCGATTTCGGTTGATAGGCACCGGACAGACACTACTTCCAGCCCCTGATCCTCCATTAGCTTGCGGGTAGACTCGATGTTGTCCCCACAAACTCGGCCATCCTTGAACGGCAGATAGGTGTCATACCCGGCAAAGGTTCCTGCACCGAAACTGATCACCATGATAGTCCATACGACTGTCATTCTTGTTCCTCATTATAGGCATCCCGGATAAATGCTGCGATATATTCGTTAACCCCCACGTCTGCGGGGCAAGTGTCGGTAAGCCAGTCCATTTCCCGCTTGGTCAAATACTTAGCGGCACCAATCGGGCTATGAACCCCAAGTCTCTGGCTAATATCGCTGGGGCGCAGATTGTAAATTTCGCACATCGCCTGCATCGTGATGTCACCGACTTCCCAGCGATCCCGGATTTCCCGAAACTGTGTCCCCCAATTCCGCTTTGACGCACTTTTCCTAATCCAGATAGGGTCGATGTTACTGTCGTGGCAGATATTGTAGACTGTGCACACATTTATACCTAAGATCTTGGCGGCGTCCTTAGGTGTGTTGGCTCGGATCGTATCCAGTTGGTGCTGTGTTGGAACACGCTTCGTGGGTCGCCTCCCTTTGGTCGCTTTCATTCGGTTTTCTCCAGCATTTTAATAAGCCTCTCAATCGAGGCCACCATTTCGTTCAGGGCGGCGATGTTGGCAATACCCATCAGTCTGTCTTTTGCCCTCACCTGTGCATCATACAGCTGTACCTTCCGTTCAAGCAGGTGGTTTCTTTCCTGCCTAAGCGCCTCTAGGGTAGTCATTCGGTTTTCTCCGCGATCTGTAGGGTGACGGCGGATTGTTTCGTCTTGCCGCTCGTCCAAGACCCATTGGTGGAGGTGGTATCGCGGCCCTTGCAGATGACGACCAGAACATGGGAAATGGCCCCATAACGCCCGACATCGGCAACGACACAGCCCTCTGGCAGTTGGCCGTTGATGCCATTTAGTTCGCGCTTACGCTCCTCCTCGTTGCACCCAGTCAGAGCCAGCGCGGCGATCAGTAATAGCTTTTTCATTATGCCTTCTCCAGTTCAGCCAGCACGGCGCGGGCTTTGTCTCCGTTGTCCCACTCAAACTCAGTAAAATCACTTTCTGACCACACGGGCGCTTCATGGGTCGTACCAACAATGCCATCGTCGTAGTTCCTGACATCGGCATAGAACCGCAACGCCTCTACAGCCTTAGCCAGCTTGGCTTCTGCTTTTGCGCCGCCCAGCATGGCGCTGTGCAGCAGGGCGCTCAGGCGCATCGCCTCGCCCTGCCAGTTGGGTTCGTGCGGTAATGGCCGACCCAGTTCGTCTGGGTATTTGATGTGCGTCATTCTGTTTTCTCCTTTTGGTTAAGCATACCAACCCATACGTCGATTTCCTCGTTCTTGTTTGCAAGCATTCGGATTAACCACTCGATACGCCCCAACGCGTCAGCATGACGCCAATCTTTTGAGTCGTATAGGTCATCGGGTAGCAATGCGCCTACTTTGACCAGCTTGGCTTCTGCGGCTTCGGCACGTTGCAGCGCCACATGGTTGTCGGTCACGACACGCAGCAGGGCGTCACGCTCCAACTCTAATTGGGTGGCGCGGGCTTCTGCGTTTGCGCTGCCCATCATGGCACTGTGAAGCAGGGCGTTCTGCCGCATCGCCTCTTCCTGCCAGCTTGGTTGGCTTGGAATGGGTGTTGTTGGATTGTTAGGCCATTTGATGTGTGTCATTTCTGCTCTCCAATTAGGGCTTCGATTGCGGTGGCAACATCATCAGCACCGTCTGACATCCCCTGATACTGGGGATCAGCGCAGTGCGGGGAGAGACGGTCTTTGTATTCAGCCCACCACTTAACCGCCAACGCCTCGGCCACTGCCACTGCCTCACGCAGCGCAGCTTCACGGATGGCGGCGGGGTCTACAGCACGGGTGTTCCATGCTGCGATAGCTTCATCTTTGGTTTCCGCCCAAGTGTGTGGCTCGACTGGGCATTCGCCATTAAAGCAGCCAACATCATGGTCATCACCTTCCAAAGCACAGGGATGGGCAATGGCTTCGCCCCCACAGAATGGGCAGGGTTTCAGGTCAGGTGCGGTCATTTCCAAGGCTCCTTACAAAATCTGCGATTTGCTTGTCGAAGATCAAGTCTCTCTTTGTAGGGACAGGCTTGGCACGGGTGTTCCATGCGGCGATGGCTTCATCCTTGGTGGAAAAATAGCCATAACCCAATGTAAAGATTGCCCCATGACAGTCAGGGTATCGGCAGGACACAGCATAGGCATCCCCGCCATCGTAATCTGTTTTGCAGATCACGTTCTTGTACCCACCACAGAACGGGCACGGTTTCAGGTCAGGTTCGGTCATGCTAATGCCCTCACGATGGCCAAGAACAGCGCGTCTTTCTTGCGCTGGAACTCTGGCAGTTGGTTATATGGCACCATGCAGGGGTGCGTTTTGGCCACTGGGTCTTTGATAGGACCATACACCCAGCCGTCAGCTATCTTGCCCGCCCACCAATTCTGGTGGCTGTCTTCTGGTCCAGCTTCTGGGTATTTCAGCGCGTGTTCAACGCCGTCGATGGTACTCTCGTGCTGCCAGTCGGGTGCATCGTCCCAAGTTGGCTGGCTGTAATCACCATTGCAGGCGCACCACATACGGTTGGCCTGATGGCAAATAAAGGCAATTTCAATAACATCAGTCATTCCAGTTCTTCCTTTTTCAAAGCGTGAATACGGCGCACGAGAATGCGCGCCATGCTGTACAGAAGGCGGAGTTCCTTCTGAAGTTTCCATTTTTCAGA